>CAUYPK010001163.1:0-15553 GCA_963574355.1 Loris lydekkerianus
AGCTTTCACATGAAGGCTATAACCCAACTATACCACAAGACTATGGGGAAAGGACCAAGAAAGGGGAAGGGAGGGGGGAGGTTTGGGTGGAGGGAGGGTAATGGGTCGGGCCACATCTATGGTGCATATTTTTATCTATAAAAAAAAAATTAAAAATCTTTCAAAAACAAAAGCAATGCGCTAGATGGTTTTACACCAGAATTTTACCAAACCATTGAAGGGAACTCACACCTATACCACAAAACCTATTCCAAAACATAGAAAAGGAAAGGAACCTCCCTAACACATTCCATGAAGGAAATATCACCCTAACACCAAAACCAGGAAAAGACCCAACAGAAAAGAAAAACTATAGACTGATGTCGTTAATGAATATTGATGCAAAAATATTCAGTAAGATCCCAGCAAATGGATTACAGCCACACATTAAAAAAAATGATACATCATGATCAGATGGGCTTTATCAGGGATGCAAATTTGATTCAACATTCACAAATCCATAAATATAATTCACCATGTAAATGGAAACAAAGCCAAAGACCATATGATCTCTTAATAGATACAGGAAAAGTATTTGACAAAATTCAGCATCCTTTTCTGAATGCTTAAGAAAATAGGTATAGATGGGACATTTTTTAAATTGATAGAGGCCATTTACAACAAACCCATAGCCAGTATCATATTGAATGGAGTAAAACTGAAAGCATTTCTACTTAGAACTGGAACCCGACAAGGAAGTCAACTATCACCACTGTTATTCAACATGGTGCTGGAAGTTCTAGCCAATGCATTCAGGCAAGAGAATATCAGTGGGAGTCAAATGGAGACAGAGGAGGTCAAACTCTCACTCTCTGTGGATGGTATGATCTTGTACATGGAAAACCCTAGGGTCTCAATCCAGACTCCCAGAAGTGATCAAGGAGTACAGTAATGTCTTGGGATACAAAATCAGTAGCCTTAATATATGCCAATAACAGTTAAGCTGAGAATCAAATCAAAGACACAGAACTTTTCCCAGTAGCTTCAAAGAAAGTGAAATACCTTGGAAGATATTTAACAAAAATCATGAAAAATCTCTATAAAGAGAACTATGAAACCCTGAAAAAAGAAAATAGCAAAAGACATTAGCATGAAAAAAAAAAATATCATACTTGTGGCTGGAAAGAATCAACTTTTTTTTTGAGATAAGAGTTTCACTTTGCAGACCTTGGTATAGTGTCATGGTGTTATAGCTCACAGCAACCTCAGGCTCTTGGGCTTAAGCAATTCTCTTGCCTCAATCTCCCAAGTAGCTGGGAATAGAGGCACCCACCATAATGCCTGTCTGTTTTTAGAGATGGGGTCTTGCTCTTTCTCAGGCTGGTCTTAAATTTATGAGCTCAGGCAATCTGCTTGCCTTGGCTTCCCAGAGTGCTGGGATTATAGGCATGAGCCACTACCCCCGGCCTAAGAATCAACATTGTTAAAAGTTGATTTTTAACAATGTAGATCTACTCAAAGTGATCTACAGATTTAATGCAATCTCCATCAAAGCGCCAATGTCATACTTTGAAGAACTGGAAAAAATAGTATTCATTTCATATGGTACCAGAAACCCCCCCAAATAGTCAATGCAATTCTAAGAAATAAAAACAAATCTGGAGGCATCACTCTATCAGACTTCATGTTATATTAGAAGGCTACAGTGACCAAAACAGCATGGTACTGGCACAAAAGTAGAGACATAGATCTATGGAATAGAAAAGAGAATTTAGAGTTTAATCCAGCCACATATTGTCATCTGATGTTTGATTAACCAAACAAAAGCACCCTGGGGAAATGAATCCCTATTTAATAAATGGTGCTGGGAGAACTTGTTAGCCACACGTAGAAGATCAAAACTGGATCCGCACCTCTCACCATTAAACAAAAATTTACTCTCTCTGTATATAAGATTTAAATTGAAGACTTGAAACAATAAAAATCCTAGAAGAAAGTTTGGGAAAAACTCTTAACACTATTGGCCTGGGAAAAGAATTTATGAAGAAATTGGCACTTGTCAAGTGCAGCAACATAAAAACTAAATAAATGGGACATGATCAAGCTAAAAATCTTCTGCACAGCTAAGGTCATAACAACCTTTTCTGAAACAAGCAGACAACCTTCAGATTGGGAGAAGACATTTGCATGAATCTGACAAAGACTGATAACTAGAATCTACAGAGAACTCAAATTAATCAAAAGAAAAGAGCTAACGATCCCATTTATAAGTGGGCAAGAGACTTGAATGGAAACTTCCCTGAAGAAGACAGACAATAGCCAATAAACACATGGAAAAAAACCTCATCATCCCTAGACATTAGGGAAATACAAATCAAAACCAGTCTGAGATATCAACTGACCCCAATGAAAATACACCACATTGCAAAATCCCAAAGCTGCAAATGCCAGTGTGGATGTGGAGAGAAGCATACACTTTTGCACTGGTGGTCGGATTGCAAACTAATATAGCTTCTATGGAAAGAAGTATGTAGAATCCTCAAAGAGCTAAATGTTGACCTTCCCATTTGGTTGTGCAATCCCATTACTAGGTATTTACCCATAAGAAGAAAAAATCATTTTATCACAAGGATGTTTGCAGTATAATTTTTTTGCAGCCTAGTTCACAATTGCCAAGACATAAGAGCAACTGACATGAATGGATTAATAATCTGTGGTATATGTATACCGTGGGGTACATTCAGCCATAAAAAAGTGGGAGACTGTACATCTTTTGTATTTACCTGGATGGAGTTGAAACGTATTCTTAGTAAAGTGTCACAAGAATGGAAGTGCAAATATCCAATGTACTCAAGACTAATAAGAAACCTATAGAAAAACTGCTACATGCCCACAAGAGAGAAAAATACAAATATATTCAAGTGGGGGCAGGGGGAAGAGGGATAGATGAAAAGGGAGGAGGCAGGGAGAATGGTAAGCTCTTACCTAATGGGCATTATATAAGGGTATACAGCACACTCCTTGGATGAAGGGCTGGACTACAACTTGAATTTTGCCTTAGAAATGTAAATAATATAACCTATTCATTGGTATTCTTATACTAATATGAAATAGAAATATGTACATATATTGGGCAGTGCCTGTGGCTCAGTGAGTAGCCCCCTGACCCCATATACTGAGGGTGGTGGATTCAAGCCTAGTCCTGGCCAAACTGCAATAACAACAACAAAATAGCTGGGCATCGTGGCAGGTGCCTGTAGTCCCAGCTACTTGGGAGGCTGAGGCAAGAGAATCACCTAAGCCCAAGAGCTGGAGCTTGCTGTGAGCTGTGATGCCACAGCACTCTACCGTGGGCAACAGTGAAACCCTGTGTCTAAAAAAAGAAAAAAAAAGTACATATAATAAAAAAATCAAAAGAAGAAGAAAAACCATTTGAAATAAAAATGTACCTTTAAGAACTTAAAGAAATTGTCATCTACATATGTAACAGTAGCCCTTCTGTTTCTGTTTTTACTTCCTTGGAGCATACTATGACTCAGGTGTGCAAGACTGAGTATGGCAAGGCTAATGAAAATAACCTAGAATATAGTTACATTAATGTTTACAGTTATACAGTGATTATTATAAATTATATCATGTAATTTTCAGCTATCCTGGCAAATAAGTAGGACTGATAATACCAATATATTACAAAGAGGAAAAAATATTGAAATATTTTCTGTAGTCACTCATGTTTCAAGGTGATACATTTAGAAGTTGAGTCAGTTTAGCAGTGAATATTTTTCATACACTTAGACTATGTTGCTAACACTTTTGTTAGAGTTATTTTATGTAACCTTCAAAATATATATAAATTTGGGTTTCTAAATAAATAATGAGGTTTGTGAATCTACTGATTAAAGAAAACCACAAAAGTTTACTTGGAAAAAAAAAGGCTAATAAAGATAGCATGAGACAAACTTTCCCTTTTTTTTGCAGATTACTCAAAAGGTAAAAATATTTTTTATTATTTCTTATTAATATTACATGAGAATATTGTTCAAAAGAGAAAACCAAATTCTATTTTTGTATCAGTGTATTATTATTGCTAAAACTAACTTTAATAAAATCTTACATAGAGATTCATTCAATCTCAGTCAATTGTGACCACATAGATTTCTCAAAAGTTTTTATATTATTATTTTTAAATTTTCCTTCCCAATTTTATATATATTTAGTTTTTATCTATCATTCTTTTTTCTTTCAATTTAAAGCAACCTTTAAATATCCTCTAAACTAGACAGTTACTTTTCCTTTAACAAAACTATTTTTTCATGTTTTTTTTTTTACAAAAAACACATTTTACTTATAAGTTTTGCATGTAATTTTTTTTGGTATTGTATTTAAAAATAATTACATATATTAATTATAATGTAAATTCCCAGATATCCTAGTTTTTAGTGAAAAACCTCGGAAGTAAGCAGTTTTAACTGTGAGTGTCATACTGTTGCTGCTCAATCAGGTTCATTGCTCACTGCTTAAGAGAGGAAGCCAGTACACTAAGATAGCAGGTGTTATAGCACAGAAAGAGTTTAATTCTGCAGAGCAGTAATTTCTCAAATCTGCCTCCCCCAAAATTTGAGGTAAAGAGTTTTTAAAGACAGTTTGGCAGGCAGAAGTCTAGGCCATTGGAATTGCTAATTGTCTGGGTTTGGGGTGGAACCATAGGGATGTAGAAATTGCCTTCTTTGCTGACTAGGTTGTTGTGTGTGTGTGTGGGGGGGGAAGGGGCAAAAGACCCGTTGAGTGAGTTCCTTGTTATTTGTTCCTGGTCTGGGTGGGTCAGCTGTTATAGTGGAATGCATGGCCTGGAAGATATCTCAAAAATTAGCCCTAGGTTCCACAAGGGAAATGTCATCTGCAGAGATAGTTAAGAACCTTTATAAGCATATCTATGTGACTCCAGAATAATAAGTATAGAGGCAGCAAACAATGAGAAAGTGACTAATTATTATCAAACAAATGAAGAGATAGTGACTGATTATTATTATGATTTTTAACTAAGCTGGTGGCTTCTCAGAGTTATTAGGCCTATACCTCCTTCTTACCTTGCGCCCCTTGTTGATCTATAAAGGGCAGTTTTGATACTAAGAGCTTATGAATATACATTGTATGATTTTTAGAAAAGTAGGCTTTTAAGTGGAATAATTTTTCAGTGTGGAATAACAAAATAACTTTTGTCTCTCTAAAATAAGAAGCCAAAAGCATATGTGTTCTACCTAATATTTAGTAATTAATGTCTTAGCATTATATTTTATTTGAAATGATGTAAATATTCAGTAAATATCCATAATTTAATTTAATTCAACAGAATACTAAGGGTATTACAAAAAAGATTTGAGAAACCTAAACCTTTATAAGTATATTTATAAAATTTTATACCATTTATATCTATTTTACTTATTCATTCTTTAATAATCATGCTTGAAAAAATTATATTAGACATTAGACAAATCTAGCCCTTATTTCAAGTTAAATTTTTTCTTAACTATTTTTAGTCAAGCATCGTATAAGCAAGAACTTTTAAGCTAAATACACACATATTTTGTTGTTAATTCAGAAGACATAGTTATTTTTGTTAAACCTACAATATGATACTAGTCTTATTTATAAAAAATTAATGCCACATGAACTTAAAAGAATTTGAGCTAGCTATTTATTTTATGAAGGCTCATTTATTTCAGGGCCAGTTTAGTATATAGACATATGTAAAGAGACTTGTACAGATAAAAATACAGACAAACAGAAGTAAAGACTATATCTTTGATTTTAAAATTTTAACTATAAAACAGGTAAAAGTCACTAGTTTAAAAGTACAGCTGGATTCAAACTGTGCTTTTGTAAAAAAAAAAAAAAAAGTTTAAAGTTTATTTTTCCCACATGGCTAAGGCACCATGTTGTTGATATTTAGAGATAATAGTGTAGCAAATTTACATCTCCAAGCACAGAAAGATTAAAAAGTGGATGCCAAAAACAAAAAGTCATAGGCATTTACTACAGGATTTTATAAGGAAATATACTAGTGTGTCTGGAGAAAATTTAGAAACCTTTTCAAAATAACTAGCCTAATGCCAGAAAGTCTTATTTTGGAAACCAATCTAGTTAGATAGGTGGCCTTTTACTTTAGTATCTGTTTTTCAATGGGACCGCTGTGCTCAAAGCAGAGGCCAGTAATCAAAAGGGCCAACAAAGCATTTTCAGTTTTGTGGAACTAATACATAAATATATGAAAAGCAGGCACAGTTGAATATTAGGAAGCAGAATATTAGGTCTTTAATAATCAAATATCCCACTTTCAGACTGAATCCAGAGACACTAAAAAGAGGTTAATGCCATGAGAATGGGCCCTGCAATGCTTCCATAATGTATCCTTCTACAAAGATATTCCCTTGAGGCTAGTGGGTGACCTCTGTGATGAGTTCATCCTCCAAAGGAGTCTTAAATCTCTCATAGGCTCCACAGTGTTCAAACCCAGCCTTTTAAGAATCTAAATATGCAAAAAAAAAAAAAAAAAAAAAAGAAAGAAAAAGAGTAGTCCCCTGCAGTTGTCATCATTCATTAAAGCCATCTTTAAACATGCAGCTCTCAACAGTGAATTGTCAGTCATCACACATACACATAGGCTAAGATTTTTTATAGTACAAAATACTATCTGGTACTCCCCAATACTAAAGCAATCAAGGAACTCCATGTAAAGATAGCATGAGTTTAGAACCAAGAGAAACATGTCTCTGACTCTTTAGATTCTACAAGAAGACAGAAGACCCCCAATAAGAGTTGAGTGATGCTTTTTTCTGTATCAAGTGATCTGATTTATTAGACATCCCCTTTAAGTTCTATAATGTGGTATTTGAAGATGGCAAAGAGAAAGGAGGACTATAGAGGATTAGAGGTAAACAGGAAAACAGTTTTTTTGAGACAATTGGACTTAAAGCTTAAATATCAGCTATTAATAAATGTCTTCTGACCACAGAACTTGTTTAGAAAGAATCTTTTATTTATTATTTTTTATTTTTTAAATTTCAGAATATTGCAGGGATATAAATATTTTGGTTACATAAATTGCTTTTGTACAGTTTGAGCCAAAGTCTTAAGTGTGCCCCTCACCTGGATAGTGCTTACTGTACCTGTTGGGTGTGAATTTACTTCTCCTGCTCCCTTCCACCTGCTTGATTTCCGTTGAGTTTTACTACCAAATGTGCACATGGGTGTTGATGGATTAGTTCTAATTTTATAGTGAGTATGTGTGGTGTTTGTTTTTCCATTCTTGTCATACTTAGAAGAATGGTCTCCAGTTCCATTCAGATTGTTACAAAAGGTATTAGTTCACGTCACTTTTTTTTTCTTATTGTTGAGTTGTACTCCATGGTGTACAGATGCCACAATTTCTTAATCTACTCATGTACTAATGGGCATGTGGGTTGATTCCATATCTTTGTAATTGTGAATTGCGTTGCAATAAACATTCCAGAGCATGCATCTTTTTGATAAAATAGTTTTTTTCCTTTGAGTAAATACCCAGTAGTGGGATTGCTGGATCAAATGGTAGGTGTACTTTTAATTCTTTGAAGTATGTTTATATGACATTCATAGAGGTTGTACTAGTTGTTTGCAGTCCCACCAACAGTATATAAGGGTTACTTTCTCTACACATCAATGCCAGCATCTGCTGTTTTGGGGATTTTTGATAAAAGCCATTCTTACTGGAGTTGCATGATACTTCACTGTGGTTTTGATATGCATTTTCCTGATGATTAGAGATGTTGAGCATTTTTCATATACTATCTTCCTTTTAAAAGCTCGTGTTCATGTGTTTTGCCTATGCATTTATGGGGTTAAGTTTTTTTTTCCTGCGGATTTGCTTGAGTTCTATATAGATTCTGGTTATCAGTCCTTTATTGGATGTACAGCATGCAGATATTTTCTCCTGTTCTGTTGATTGTCTATTTGTTGTATTTGATTTTGTCCTTGGCATTGCAGAAGCTTGCTTGCTCGCTCCCTCTCTCTCTCTCTTTTTTTGGTAGAGAGAGAGTCTCATTTTATAGCCCTTGGTAGAGTGCTGTGGCATCACCCAGCTCACAGCAACCTCCAACTCCTGGGCTTAGGCAATCATCTTGCCTCAGCCTCCCAAGTAGCTGGGACTACAGGTGCCTGCTACAACGCCTGTCTTGCAGAAGCTTTTTAATGTAATCAGGTCCAATTTATTAATTTTAGTTGTTGTGATTGCTTTTAGGGTCTTCTTTATAAATTCTTTGTCTAGGCTGATGTCTATAAGAGTTTTTCCATTTGTTGGTCGATATACCATGGAAGCACCCTTAAACAAAGATGGAGACTTTACCTCTTTCATGTTTACATGGATGGAGCTGGAACATATTCTTCTTAGCAAAGGAAGAAAAAGTATCTAATGTACTCAGCCCAACTATGAAACTAATTATAACCTAACCCAATTATAACCTAAGAATATGGGGAAAGGAGAAAGAGAGGAGAGGGGATGGGTGGGATGGGTGAAGGGAGGGTAATTGGTTGGACCACACCTACAGTGCATCTTACAAGGGTACATGTGAAACTTACTAAACTTACTAAATTGTCTTAACACAGTAAGAAAATGCCAGGAAGGCTATGTTAACCAGTTTGATAAAAATATTTCAAATTGTATATAAAACCAGTGCATGGTGCCCCATGATTGCATTAATGTACACAGCTATGATTTAATAAAAAAAAAAAGAGAGAGTTTTTCCAACAGTATTTTCTAGAATTGTTACAGTTTTGTGCCTTAGGTTTAAGTCTGTTATGCATTGAGAATTAATTTTAATGAAGGGTGAGAGGTGTGGGTCCTGTTTTAATCTTCTACATGTGGCTATTCACTTTTCCCAGCACTATTTATTGGATGAGGATTCTTTCCCTCCATGTATGTTATTGTCTGCTTTGTCAAATATTAGATGGCAATATGAGGGTGGTTTTATACTTGGTTTTTCTGTTTTGATCCCTTGGCCTATGCCTGTTCTTGTGTTGTTTTGGTTACTACAGCCAACAGAAACATTCATTTCTACACAAAATGATGGAAATTAAAGTGTAGCAGGAGCTGACTCAGACCAAAAGACTCCCAGGCACCAGTTGGAAGAGGAAGTGGCTTTGTTCACTGGCTGGGAGACTCAGTGAACTAGCTTCCCCAAAAGCGCGCCCAAAAGCTTGGGTGCACATGAAAATCTTATAATTCAGGGAAGGTCAGGTTGGCTCATGCCTTTGGCACATGGCCGCTCATCCTCAAAGACAATAGAAGGTCAGGGAAGTTATAAGGTTCAACTTACATCCTCTGAAGGGCATATAGATAAGAACATTTGCTGCAGTGTGTGTTGAAATTGCTAGCTTCCTACTTATTACAGACTGCCTGGCTTATGCTTGTGCAGAGTTACTAGGGTAGAGTATAGTTCTGCTTCACTCCCCTGCCTCATCTCCTGCTTTGAGACTTAGAACAGGTTATTATGAGGTCTCATTACCATTATCATCTTCACTGACCTGTGTCACAGTTTCATGATGATTCATGTAATACACTCCACCTGAGGTTCTTTGAGATACAGCTGAATTTACTAGGTTTCTTACCATTTGGAGTAATATTGGCAATAAGCATGGGAGGAGGAGACAAGAACGCAACAGTAGCAAGACACCTATTATAAGAGTCTTAAAACCTCCGAAAGCAGAGAACCATCTTCCAGGGATGGATTTTGGGTCAAATCCAGGCCACACTTGTACCAGCACATGAGCCAGTTTGGAGATTTCAATAGTATATTTTCTACTACTTGACTTTGATCATCTATTTTTAGACAACAATTGGTTAGATTGAACTTTCCACATACTCCTCCTTTTGCAGCAAGTAAATAATCTAAAGACAATCTGTTATGGTACACAGCTTGTCTTATTTGGGTTTGCTGGTGGGCAAGGAGGGTCAAAGCTTTGCTAGTTTCATTAGTGATTATTTCTAAGACCTCCTGCAATTGTATAATATGATTTAGTGTATAAACGGTGGTCTGGTAATCCCATGATCTATCTTCTGCCCGTGTAGCTGGCCCATAATTTTGTATTATTCTCTCTGGGGACAACACATCGTCTTTCCACTCCCCTATTTGTAGGTTTCAATGCCGCCTGAACTTTTCCTTAGGAGTGGCTCCTGGAAGTCCAAATAATTCTCCTGCCTTGATGGGCAGTAGAAAGAAAGAAGGTTTTATAAAGCCTATGATACAACTGCCAGTCCATTGATTAGGTAATTGGGTATAGGACTTATTTCCACAAATCCAATACATTCCCACAGGGACACGCTAGTCCTGTGAGAATACTGGATGCCACCAGGCATCTTTGAGTCCAGGGAACTGGTCTAGGGGATTCTGTTTTGTCTGATTCAATCCCCACCAGATTGTTGTCCCGATAGCAGCATTATACAGCTTCTGACCTAAGCAACATAGTTGCTCTACTGGCATGGTGAGTTTTTTTCCTTCACTTCTTGCTAAGCAATATTGTCCAATAATCAGGGCCTTTAGGATCCACACATTGTCTTTTTTTTTTTAAATTATAAATAGGGTTGTGATTTTAAATTTAAATTTTTATTTTAAACATCCAAAGAACAACAAAAAAATAATAAAAAAAATAAATTTTTATTTTTACACATATATGTGTTAATTAGGTTTCCATTTTTTGCCTTCACAAAATTAAAAAGACTTAAAATTTAATAACAATAACAATGCTTAAGATAAGGATTAGAAACAAAAACCTTGTAAAGAACAAATGAACATAAATACATTCAAAAAAGGAATCAGAGAATTGCTTGATCGAAATATTAAGCAACAATAAAAATAATAATAATGCAAAGAAAGTAACATTCACATTGTCAAATAAGAGTATGTCTATTATAGAATCCTTTGACTCTGAGATTCAGTATGGAGTCATCAGTTAACTTCTTATTATTTTTTTTTAAGTATCAAAAAATAGACAACTAATATTTATAAATGAAAGCAAATTATTTCAAAAAACAGATCATGCTAAATCTTATAGACAGTAGAAAAAGAAGAAATACATCAAAATCATTCTACTTCATCTGGGTACACCTGATATTAAAGTTGGAGAACATATATTATTATAAAAGAGAAATTACAAACATATGTCACTTATAAATGAGTATACAATATCCCAAACAACATATTAACATGCTGAGTTAAAAATTAATGTTTAAGTAATATACTTTGGTCAAAATTAAAACCAATTTATGTGAAAATTAGTCACTATTTTCTTTTCTTGTTTTTTTTTTTTTCCTTTTCCTCTCCCTCAGCCCTTACCTGTTTGTTCTCCCTTTCCCCCATTCCCCACCATGTCATTAATTGTCTTCAAATCAAAATTGAGTACATAGGATTCATACTTCTCCACTCCTGTGATGCTTCACAGGAGAATAATGTGTTCTACCTCCATCCAGATTAGTACAAATGCTGAAAAATCTCCATTTTTTTTAATGACTGAATAATATTCCATTGTATTCATATACCACAGCTTACTGATCCATTCCTGGGTTAAAGTACATTTAGGTTATTTCCACATTTTGGCAATTGTAAATTGGGCTTTGATAAACATCCCAGTACAGGTGTCTTTATAATAAAAGGTTTTTTTTGTTTGTTTGTTTGTTTTCATTCTGGATAGATGCCCAGTAATGGGATTGCAGGATCAAACGGGAGGTCTAGGTTGAGTTCTTTGAGGTTTCTCCATACTTCCTTCCAAAAAGTTTGTATTAGTTTACAGTCCCACCAGCAGTGTAAAAGTGTTTCTTTCTCTCCACAACCATGTCAGCATCTGCAATTTTGAGATTTTGTGATATAGGCCATTCTCGCTGGGGTTAGGTGATATCTTAGGGTGGTTTTAATCTGCATTTCTCTAATAATTAGGGAAGATGAGCATTTTTTTATATAATTGCTGGCCATTCGTCAGTCATCTTTGGGGAAGATTCGATTCATCTGTCTTCCCCATTGATGTATGGGATTGTTGGGTTTTTTTTTCTTGTGAATTAATTGAAGTTGTGTATAGATCCTGGTTATTAAGTGTTTGTCTGATTCAAAATATACAAATATTCTTTCCCATTGTCTATTTGCTTTGGTTGTTGTCTCCTTGGCTGTTCAAAAACTTTTCAATTTAGTTAAATTCTGTTTGTTTATTATTGCTGTTGTTGCTATTGCCACGGCAGTCTTCCTCATAAAATCTTTCCCCAGGCTGATATCTTCCAGTGTTTTTCCTATTCTTTCATTGAGGATTTTTATTGTTTCATGCCTTAAATTTAAGTCCTTTATTCATCTTGAATCAATTTTTGTGAGTGGAGAAAGGTACGGGTCCAGTTTCAGTCTTTTACATGTGGATATCCAATTCTCCCAGCACCATTTATTGAATAGGGAATCTTTCCCCCAGTGGATGCTCTTGTTTGGTTTATTGAAGATTAGGTGGCTGTAAGTTGTTGATTTCATTTCCTGGTTTTCTATTTGATTCCAAATGTCAATGTCTCTATTTTTGTGCCAGTACCATGCTGTCTTGACCACTATGGCCTTGTAATACAGCCTAACATCTGGTATGGTGATACACCTGGCTTTGTTTTTATTGCTAAGAACTGCCTTAGCAATACGGGTTTTTTTTCTGGTTCCATACAAAACACAGAATCATTTTTTGCAAGTCTTGAAAATAGGATGTTGGTATTTTAATAGGGATGGTGTTGAGTCGGTAAATTGCTCTGGGAAGTATAGACATTTTAACAATGTTGATTCTTCCCAGCCATGAGCATGGTATATTCTTCCATTTATTAAGGTCCTCTGCTATTTCCTTTCTTAAGATTACATAATTTTCTTTATAGAGGTCCTTCACCTCTTATGTTAGGTATATTCCTAAGTATTTCATTTTCTTTGGGGCTATGGTAAATGGAGTTGTGTCTTTAATTAACATCTCATCTTGGTTGTTGTTGGCATATACAAAAGCAACTGACTTGTGGACATTGATTTTATATTCTGAAACATTACTGTATTTTTTAATGACTTCAAGAGTCTTGTGGTTGAGTCTTTAGGGTTCTCTAAGTATAAGATCATATCATTAGCAAAGAGGGAGAGTTTGACCTCCTCTGCTCTGAATCAGATGCCCTTTATTTTCTTGTCTTGTCTAATTGTATTGGCTAGAACTTCCAGCACTATGTTGAATAGTAATGGTGACAGAGGACAAACTTGTCTGATTCCAGTTCTAAGAGGAAAAGCTTTCAGTTTGACTCCATTAAGTAAAGTAAAATATTAGCTGTGGGTTTGTCATAAATAGCTTCGATCAGTTTCAGAAATGTGCCACCTATGCCTATACTCCTCAGTGTTCTAATTAGAAAAGGATGTTGGATTTTGTCGAATGTTTTTTCTGCATCTATTGAGAGGATCATATAGTTTTTAGTTTTACTTCTGTTGATAATGGTGAATAACATTTATAGACTGGCGTATATTAAACCATCCTTGCATCCTGGAGTGAAACCTACTTGATCATGATGTATGACTTTTTTGATGATAAACTTTAATCTGTTGGCTAAGATTTTGTTGAGAATTTTTGAATCTATATATTCTTTAGGTCTGAAATTCTCCTTTTTAGTCGGGTCTTTCTGGTTTTGGTATCAGAGTGATGTCTGCTTCATAGAACGTGTTGGGGAAGATTCTTTCCTTCTCAATTTTTTGGAATAATTTTTGCAATATAGGAATAAGTTCTTCTTTGAAGGTTTGATAAAATTTTGGTGTTAAGCCATCTGGATCAGGGCATTTTTTCGTTGGAAGATTTTTTATTGTTTCTTTGATCTCATTGTTTGAAATTGGTCTGTTCAGGAGATCTATTTCATCTGGGATAAGTCTAGGGAGAGGGTGTAATTCCAGATATTGATCCATTTTCTTCACATTGTCGAATTTCTGGGCATAAAGTTTCTGGTAGTATTCAGAGATAATCTCTTGTATCTCTGTGACATCAGTTGTTATTTCCCTTTTTCATTTCTGATTGAGGTTACTAGAGATTTTACTTTTCTATTTCTAGTTAGTCTGGCCAAAGGTTTATCTATTTTATTTATTTTTTCAAAAAACCAACTCCTTGTTTTATTAATTTTCTGAATAATTCTTTTGTTTTCAATTTCATTGATCTCTGATTTAATTTTGGATATTTCTTTTCTTCTACTGGGTTTAGGCTTAGATTGTTCTCCTTTTCCAATTCCATCAGATAGCTTGTGAGTTTTTTATGTGCTCTCTTTCTGTTTTTCAAATGTAGGCTTCTAAAGAGATAAATTCTCCTCTCAGAACTGCTTTTGCTGTATCCCATAGGTTTTGATAACTTGTGTATTCATTGTTGTTATTATACTCAAGGAAGTTATTTTCTTTTTTATTTCTTCCCACACCCAACTGTCACTCAACATAAGGTTGTTTAACTTCCATGCCTTTGTGTGAGGTTGAGCATTTTTGTTGGAGTTGAGTTCTACTTTTAGTGTCTTGTGGTCTGAGAAGATGCAAGGTAGAATTTCAATTATTTTGATTCTGTTGAGTTTTGTTTTGTGTCCTAGGATATGATAAATTATGGAGAATGTTCTATGGGATGATGAGAATAATGTATATTCTTTATCTTTGGGATGGAGTATTCTATATACGTCTATCAAGCACAATTGTTCTATGGTCTCATTTAAATCTTTAACATCTTTGTTTAATTTCTGTTTAGAGGATCTGTCCAGTTCTGAGAGAGGGGTATTAAAGTCCCCTGTTACTATGGTGTTATAGGATATCATATTGCTCAAACAAAGAAAAGTCTGTTTCAAGAATTTGGAAGCATTTAAATTGGGTGCATAAATATTTAGAATTGAAATGTCTTCTTGTTGTATTTTTCCCTTGACCAATATGAAGTGACCATCTTTGTCTGTTTTGACTTTAGTTGCTTTAAATCCACATGTGTCTGAAAATAAGATTGCAACCCCTCTTTTCTTCTGAATTCTGTTTGTCTGAAAAGTTGACTTCCAACCTTGAACTCTGAGTTTTAATTTGTCTTTTGACATGAGGTGTGTTTCCTGCAGACAGCAAATAGATGGCTCTGTTTTTTAATCCAATCAGCCAATCTGTGCCTCTTCAGAGGGGGAATTCAAGCCATTGACGTTTATTGAGATAATTGATAAGTGTGGTAGTGTTCTATTCATCTTATTTTGTGAAAGCCCATTGCTTTGTGTTGTCTTTTGCATCATTGTGGAAACTAGGTTCTGTCCTTTAATTTCTAGGTGTTTACTTTGCTGAAGGTCCATTGTGATGGTCAGTGTGTAGGACAGGTTTGAAATATTTCCTGTAAGGCTGGTCTTGTGAAAAATTTCCTCAATGTTTGCATATCAATAAAATATTTGATTTCTCCATCAATTTTAAAGCTTAGCTTAGCAGGATATAAAATTCTGGGCTGGAAATTGTTCTGTTTAAGTAGATTAAAGACAGATGACCATTGTCTCAATCCTTACTCAGACCATGGACTCTCTGTGAGCACC
>CAUYPK010001168.1:0-25866 GCA_963574355.1 Loris lydekkerianus
GCAGGCTGCAAGTATTCACTACACCATTCTAAAAACAGATGTGCTGTCAGCCAGGCTTTTTTGTTTCCCTTACAGAGCACAGGCTCAGAAGATTTTGCATACTTCTCTTACTAGGGCCCTAGGATTTTTGGAATGGTAAACAAGCATTGGCTTCAACCTCAAGTCACCGGCTGCATTAGCCCCTAACAAGAGAGTCGGTCCGTCTTTTCAAGCTTTGAAGCCAGGCACTGACATCTCCCTTTGAGCTGTAAGAAAGTCCTAGATGGCATCTTCCTCCAATAGAAGGCTGCTTTGTCTACACTGAAAATCTGTTGTTTAGTGTGGCTACCTTCATCATGTCTCTTTGTTTAGTGGCCACCTTCATCAATTCTCTTAGCTAGATCTTCTGGGTAACTTGCTGCAGCTTCTCCATCAGCACTTGCTGCTTTACCTTGTACTTTTCTTTCTTTCTTTCTTTTTTTTTTTTTATTAAATCATAGCTAGGTACGTTGATATGACCCTGGGGCATCATACACTAGCTTCATAGACCGTTTGACACATTTTTATCACACTGGTTAACATAGCCTTCCTGGTATTTTCTTAGTTATTGTGCTAAGACATTTACATTCCACATTTACTAAGTTTCACATATACCCTTGTAAGATGCACCACAGGTGTCACCTTGTACTTTCATGTTATGGAAATGACTTCTTTCCTTCCTCCTCAGGAAGTGACATCTCACTTGCAACTCCTCTTCTGCAGCTTTTTCACCTCCCTCCGCCTCAGAGAATTGAAGAGAATTAGGGCTCTGCTCTGGATTAGACTTTGGCTTAAGGGAATGTTGTGGCTGGTTTGATCTTTTGTCCATACCATTCAAACTTTCTCCTTAGCAGCAATAAGGCTGTTTTGCTTTCTTATCATTTATTTGTTCACAGGAGTAGCACTTTTAATCCCTTCATGAACTTTTCCTAGTATTCACAACTTAGCTGACTAGAACAAGAGGACTGGCTTTTGTCCTGTCTTGGCTTTCAACAGGACTTCTTTACTAAGCTTAATCATTTCTAGCTTTTGATTTAAAATAAAGTGAGAGATGTGCAACTGTTTCTCTCACTTAACATTTTCAGGCCATTTGAGGTTATTCATTGTCTTAATTTCCATGTTGTTGTGTCTCAGGGCATAGGGAGGCCCAAGAAGAGGGAGAGAGACAGGGGAACAGCCAGTCAGTGTCATGGTCAGACACGCTCAACTGACTTTGCCATCTTAGGTACCAAAAATAAAGACGATAGTAACATCCAAGATCACCGATCACAGGTCATCATCACAGATACAATAACAATGAAAAGGTTGGAAATACTGTCAGAATTACCAAAACGTGACACGAAGGCCCAAAGTGTGCGCGCGCTGACAGAAAAATGATGCCGATGAACTTGCTCACCACAGGGTTGCCACAGACCTTCAATTTGTAAAGAACGAAGCATAACAAGACAAGGTGTGCCTGCATTGGGAAGCCATCAAGCTCACTATCGCAGAAACAATTTTCCAAAATTCTAACTTTTGCCTGAAAACTTAATTTTAGCTTCTGGGTATTTAGCTTCTGGTCCATTGTGATGGTCAGTGTTGAGAATGGGTCTAAGTATTTCCTCTAGAGCTGGTCTTGTTATGGCGAATTTCCTCAGTGCTTGTATATCTGCAAAAGATTTGATTTCTCTATCAGTTTTGAAGCTTAGTTTAGCAGGATACAGAATTCAGGACTGAAAATCGTTTTGTTTGAGAATGTTGAAGGTGGATGACCATGCTTTTCTGGCTTGGAAGGTTTCAGTTGAAAAGTCTGGTGTCATCCTAATGGCTCTGCCGCTGTATGTCAGTTGGCACTTCCTTCTGGCTGCTTGCAGAATTTTTTCTTTCATCTTGACTTTGGAGAGGCTCATTACAATGTGTCTTGGAGAGGCTCTGTTTGAGTTGAGATGACCTGTGGTTCGATATAAGGGGTGTGTCAGGGTCTTTAGTAAAACTTGCAAAGTTTTGATTTATGAGAGTCTGTAGTAGGGCTTCCGTTCCTTTGGGACAATCTTCTTTTCCTTCAGGAATTCCTATTATTTGTGTGTTTGAATGCTTCACGGAATCTCATAGTTCTCTTAGTGCCTGTTCTGCTTTCTGTCTCTTCTGCCTCTGTAACTACCTGGGTTAACTCAAAAACTTTATCCTCTAGCTCTGAGGTACTTTTTTCTTCATGGTCTAACCTATTTTTGATGCTTTCTACTGTGTCATAACATTCCCTGATTGTCTCCTTCATTTCCTTAAGCTCCGACATATCCTTTCTATAGTCTACATATTTCTTGTCCAACTTTTGGTTCTCTCTTTCCATTTTCTTGTCCATTCCTTTCATTGTCTTTATCATTCATATTTTATATTCTCTTTCTGTCAAGTCCATTAATTCTTTATAGGTGGAGTCTTCTGCAGTAGCTGCCTCATGGTCCCTTGGGGGAGATGCTCCATTTTGTTTTCTCATGTTGCCTGAATTTTTCTGTTGTTTCCTTCTTACATGTTCTTTCTTCTTGTTCACCTCTTTGTCTTCCTTTTTCCTTCTCACTGCCTCCTTTGTTTCAAACAGAAGTCCTTGCTCTTGGTGACAGTGTGTTGCAATATGTGGCTGGGATACCAGGTAGTGCTGTGTTTTTTTAGGAGACAGCATAGGCAGCAATCTCTATAGTCCTTATTACAAACTTTGTTACGTTCCATGATGGCTAGATTGTTTCCTCAGCATTCAGGCCCTGCTGAGTTGGGATCTTAAAGCTCATAAAAATCCTTCAGAGGCAGATCTCACAGTGCCCGCTGGCTCCAGTTCCCGTAGGTTGTGGGAGTTCCTCAGCCTGTCCCACAAATGGAGTTCTGATACCAGCTGGCCGAATTAAGATAGTGGTGCTTTAGGCCCCTGCTAAGACCTTGTCACGACCTTGCCACAATGGCAGCCCCCTGGCCACCAAGACCTCAGAATGGCTGCCTTGCCACCACCAAACTTATGGCAAATCCACTCTAACCAACATTCAAAATTGGTTGCTGTATACTGTTCAAGTCTGCCCACTCTGCCAAGCTTTCCACTCAACATGCAGCTTCCCCCAACAACTGAAAACTCTGGAAGGGTTTCCTCCCTTTCCGGACCTGTATGGGTGGCCTGCCCATCCTATGGGTCGCAATCACTTGCCTAATTCATCAGATTTCCATCATTCTGGATCATACACTGTATCCAGCTCCCTGCTTCCTTGCTGTGCTCCCTGAGCTATGACTCTGGGTAAGATACTCGCAGCAGGTATGGCTGAGTTTTCTCTTTTTCCTGAGTTGTTCTAGGAGACCTCAGCTGAATGATCCTTCTGGTCTGCCATCTTGCTTTGCCCCTCATGATTCATAATCTTAAAAGGCAGGTATCATGGTAATTTCTCACCTGCATGGCCAGGAATCCTTCAGCCCCCATTGCTGGGAAAAATTAGCATAATTATGGAAGGGGCACTGTTAAGATGCCTGATACCTGGACTGGGAGGCCCGACCACCTCAAAATCAAAAGTTTAATTTAAAAATAGGAGTGAGCTCTCATGGTGTTTGGCAAAGGCCTTCTGACTGTCCCTGACCTGGCCTGTAACTGCCTTTCAGCCTCCCTTCCTGCCATATGCTCTATGTGCTTTGTTTAACCACATTGCAGCCTTCCTGTTCCTTAGACACCAATACACAGTCCAACTGTAACTCATTGCATTTCTATTTTTAGTTTGGTTTCTAAGATCTTAGGTTTTAGAGGAACAGTGGTTTTATTCAAGTGCCTACTAAGTGTCAGGCCCTGTTGTGGGCATGGGCAGTGTCAGTGAGCAGGTCAGAAATCTCTGGCCCCTGAGGAGCCTCTTGTGCTGTGGAGGGACAGAAGCAGTGATCAGATTTGGTAAGAGACCTTACTTGCACACAGTAACAGTAGCAGTGCAGGCTGGGGGCAGGCCAGGTTGTTAGGACATGGAGAAGGAACGTCTGTGGGAAGCCTTGGAGCAGGGCAGGGATTCAGACAAGTGGCTTCTGTGGACAAGCATTTTAGGTTGGCCAGGATGGCCTGGTGTCATTAGAGCAGAGAGGAGGGTGGGAGATGGCACTAGGAGGTAACTGCAGCTGGAGAGGTATGAGCAGGTCTTTAGGGGTGTGGGCTGATGGAGATTTGGTTTTTACTCTGTGGAAAGAGGGTGTCATTGTAGGGTTTCAAGCAGAACAGTGGCTTGGATGGGCCCAGGCTCCAACGTGATGATACTGCCTGTTGCTTCCCAGCAAGAGGCCTCTGCGTTATCCTGGGGGGTGATGGCAGTTTTCATCAGGGTGGTAGCCATGGAGGCATGCAATGGTTGGGTCGGGGGTAAAGTTTGGTGGTAGAGCTCCCAGGGCCTGCTCATGAATGTGGATGTGCCATGTGAAAAGGGGAAGCACCCTTTACCCTTTCTGGTCTCATGACCTAGAAAGGTGGCTTCACAGTTGTCACACTTGGAAGGAGGTTTGGACACTTTCCATTGGAAGGAAATAGGAGGAGATGCTGCACATGAGTGGGGTTTGGGAGAAGACAGGGATGTGGAGATGAGGTTTAGGTCTGGTTTGTGTTGGGAGGGATGGATGGGATTACTAAGTGGGGGTACAGAGATAGATGAGAACCCAGGACTGAGGCAGTGCCTCTGGCTTCAGGAGGTCAGAAGGGAAGACATACTTCCATGGGGCAGAGACTCAGACAAGTGGGGTGGGGGTGGGGGAGTGGGAAGAACAGATGGTCAGTTGGAGGAAGGCAGGGTGCACTGCCAGGTTGCATTGGACTCAGGGAATGCCTCCAGGGGACACTGGCATCAGTCCTGGGCAGTGTGGAATTGCTGGTGGCTAGGGGAAAGGCAGGTTTGGTGTGGGGTAGAGCAGAGCTCACCAGGAGTGAGGGGAACTGATGTTTTCCTGCAGAGAAGAGACGTGTCGGCAGGGGAAGCAGGGCCACATGCAGGGATTTCTAGATGCGAGACAGGCAGCATGTTTGCCATGGTTAGCAAGCACACCCTGACACAGACACCCTGTCTGCAGCTGGGGAGGGGATCAGAATGGGAAGGGGGTGGACAGAGGGACATAAAACACTGCCTGAGTGAAGGGTAGTTGCATTTGAAGTAATTTGAAGATTGACAGGAAATTTGTAAATGGAATATGGAGTTCCATCCTCAATAGCAAGAGATTGCCTTGTCCATAGCTTCCTGACCTCTGGATGAACAGAATTTGCTTCTGGCAGAGTTCCAAACATGAGAATTTAAAGTGGAATTGAATAATCTCTCCTAAATCAATTTTGTGAGCTGTATGACCTACAAAGTGATGTGATATAGTGCTGATGGAGGACGCAGAGCGCCACTGTCTGCTGAATGCATCATGACAATTGATCTCAAAGGTACCAAATACTACCTTTCTTTCGGCTTCTGGGAGCCTGTCTCCAGTTAACTTCCATAGAACCCATCTTAGGGAAGTGTGCCACTTTCTCTGGCTTTGGTGTGCTGAGTCTATTGTGCAGAGCACTTTGCTGGGTGTGAGGAGCTCTCTAGGGCCCAGCAGGAAGATCCCAGCTGGCCCCTTCTCGGGGCACCTGGTTGTTGCTGTCTGCGCAGTATGGTGCTGGGCATGCCCCCTTTGTGTGTTGATGTCCTGTGATCAGCCAGGCTCCATGGTAAACCATGGAGACTGGCTGTATTGGCCACTGGACCAAGAAAGGGATGCTGTGGTCTTTGCTTATACCCAGCACACCTTCAGCCTGAGGCTGCACCCTGTAAGCAGGGGCCTCTGTGTGGGGTGGCAGGAGGATCCAGACAGGAGATAAGGACACAGTGGGTAAGTGACTGTGGGGCTGGCACACAGGGCCTCACTGGGTAAGGAGCTTTGCAGAGGCTCCTGTTACCCTGCTCATGACCACTGGCCATGTGGTTCCCATACACACAGAGTTAGGCCACCCTTGATGCTCCCTGGGGTCTTGTAGTTAGTGGCTATGTTTTTCTTGAGAGTGTTGGCAACTGACAATGCACTTCCACCTGGATGTACCCTTTTGAGGCACTTCAGGGCTTTCCTGTCAGAGGTGGCAGGCATACCTACCAGTGTGGAGTTGTGCTGGGGATATCTGGGCCCCTGTAGTTGCCAGGAGCCAGGGTTCTGCATATGTTTTTTGTAAAGGCCCAGATAGTAAATATTTTAGGTATGTGGGTCACACATTGTCTTTTAAATTCTTTTTACCCCCCTCAACCTTTTAAAATTGTGAAGACAATTTTTAGTTCATAGACTGTACAAAAGGGTCTGTAAGCCATGAATACTGACCCTGTCAGACACGTAGGAGGCAGAAATAAAATGCTGACATGGTTCTAGTGTTCCCTGGCTCAGTCCAGGTAAAGATGAGGGAGGCATAGGTCATGCCTAGTGTTGGGATACCATTCTTTTGTATGTATGCATGTGTGTCACTGTGAAGATCAGTCTTGAAAAGAACCCTCCATCTGCCTTATAGACATCCACCACTCAGGATACTGGCGCCAGTGGCCATTTCCACCTTTGTGTTAGCAGTGTTATATTTAGAAAATCGTTCTTGTTACTTCAGAAACTCCAAGTATAATGAGCTGAGCCATCTCCTGGCACAGGCTCCTCCATCTGATTATACATCAGAGTCTTTTGAGGGCTTTTGTAAAATGATAGTGCCCAGGCCCTCTAAACAGGAAAGCCACAACCTCAGGGATCTGTCCTCACCATGCAGCCAGGGGCTTACCCCTGCTTCAGGCTCATAGTATCTGGCAACAGGCTCGTTTATTCTGTGGGTGCTGCCGGGGTGCCTGGTTGGGCTGAAAGTGGTGGTCAGAGGGTGGTCAGAGTCTCTGTAGCCTGGATGTGTGGCAGGCCTTGCTAGGGCAGGGTCTCCACCACCTTCTCCGTTCTGCTCTACCCTCTGCCTCTCTCTATCCATCCCTCTCTTCCTCTCTCTGTTCTCCCTGCCCACTATACTCTAAATGCTCTAGATTTAGGAATGACTTTTGGCTTGATCAGCAAGTGCTGTTTCAGTTTGCCCAACTCCCACATGGCAGTTTAGGTTTAGGCATTGTGGCCAGGTAGAGGGGCAATGCCAACCCAGCCTCCACCCCGTTCTTCAGGATGAGCTCACTGCCTCTCAGATTGTCAGGAAGGGCCAGTGGGTCCTTCTTCTCTTCCCGCTTCAGGTTGATACCCTTCTACCTCCCAGTGGGAATTACGTCTAGGAATCGGGTGTTTGTTTATTTAAAAAAATCAGTATTTATCTCTACAACTTTAGAGTTCAAGAAAGTGCTTGGAAGGGGTCGGTAAGAAGACAGCACAATGTCTCATGGCTATGAGACTTGTCAGCATACCTCTCTGTCCTTTTCTATCTATGACTTTTATCTCTGGGCCCTCAGGCCAGCCCTGCTCACTCTTCAGCATACTGACTAGTTGTTGGTATGTTGTTGACAACAGGGGCAGGGGAGGAAGGAGGCTTTCTGCTTCAGAATATTCCCCGATAGAAACCTTGGAATTGGCTTTTTTGTTTCTTGGGACCTAGGCCAGTGCTTCTGAACCCCATCAATGTGCACATGAATCACTTGGATTTTTAAAGTGAAGATTCTGATGGGAGGGTGTGAGGCATGGGAATCTGCATTTGAACTGAGCTCTTCTCTGGGCCATTGCAGATGATATTTCTCTGAGGCATAATCAGATTGATTCCAGAGGACAGTTGCCAAGTACAGGTTGTATTATTAGGAGCATGGCATCCAACTGATGCAGGCAGTCCTGCTTCCCTATGTGCTGCCAGCCTGTTCTTAGGCTCCTGGAAGAGGGAAAGACTGGGCTGATGCTGGTGTGTACAGGGGAGAAGTGTCAGAGCTATGCATTGCACCATCTGCTTGGCTGCAGAGCTGAGCACTCAGGTGTCAACCTGTGACTGCCCACGTAGCCCTGGGAAGCTGGCCCTTGCAGGTAAGGACACTGAGATTTGGAAGCATCAAGAAGCTTTCTCAAGGTCATGCCACTGGTGTCAGGATTCAGCCCAGGATTCTCCATTGGCAAAGCCCATGTCCTGCTTCAAAGTGAATAAAGTGATAGGGCTGAGGAACTTTAGTCTGACTGAGAGAGCCTGACTCAGTTTGCCCTTCTTCTCCACTTCCTGGGGGTCATGCACACATGCTGTTTGGAGTGCTGAAATTTGTAAAAAGATTTAGATTGGTTCTGTATGAAAGGTGCATGCTAAGGCACAATAGGACCAGTGCAGCATGTGTTACTGGGGCAGCTCCCTAAGTATTCTGCAGCCGGCACAAAGTAGGGTTGGGAGGGAGGGGTCTGTGTGCTGGGATAGCCAGGCCAGAAGGCTTCTAAAAATCCTGTCCAATTCTAAGATTAAATTGCTTCTGGGAGATTTTTGGGTCTTTGCCTCCCTGAACATTTGAAGGATGCTGTGTTAATCAAGAAGCCAGGGAGGGTGCTGCCATGTTTGCTGCTTGAGGCTTAGGATCTGAAGAACTTTTACAAATTGAAGGGAGATCCTGCTAGTATTCAGGAACTAAATGGAAAGGGATCACTTGTAAAACAGCTTTATATATGTAAGCGTAATGAGATAGATAAATAAAATCAATGTCTCATTTAAATAGAAAAAAGCCAGCAACTATAGGTTGGGAGTGGCTTTCATACAGTAAGGAGTTAATCCCTTCAAAGGTTCAGAAACACTTTTAGGGAATTAATGTCCAGGATCTAATGGCATATTGATGACTGTGATTCATGTGGGTTCTGTAAAAGCTTTTAGACCTTGGCTTTGTTTCAAGGGCACAGATTCAAAATGATTCCTGATCTTTCTCCACGTAGGAAGAAACCTTTGTTTCCTGTGGAAGCATCTACACTGCTCACAGAAATGCCCACTTGTCCAGAGAGCTCTGCACATAGCTGGGCAGTCCCTCCTGGCTCTATGCTTGTGCACATCTTGGGCTGTCAGAGGCCAAGGGACCTCCGGCAGAAGCTAGCATAGAGGAAGAAGCTGGCCCTTGGCTTTAGTGCCTGGCAGACAAGATTTTGAAGATAGGCTCCCTCACTTGCTACCTATGGAACTTTTGGACAAACCATGTAGTTTTTCTGGTTCTCAGTTTCCATATCTATCAAATGGAAATAATAACCCCTGTCTTGCAGAGCTTGAGTGAGGATAGCAGCCATTGGTACCAAGCACCTTGCACACTGTACATGCAGCAGGGGCCACAGTTTATACCCTGTTTTCTGGAACATTCAGTGTCCTAAGCTGAATATTCAATGTGAGAATTAAGAAACACTTTGAGACAAAGCTTTCCTATGCTACAGTGTCAAAGCTGACACTTTCCTATGCTTCAGTTATGACTGAGCATACTACATACCTTCATCAAAGGGATCTTAGATGTATTTTGAGTAATAGGGTGCTGTAAGTGATAAAATCTTGACTATCTCCTATAAACTTGGATCTTCTAGGTTCTTCTAAAGATGCCTCACTCTGACTTCTGCAATATTGATGCCTGAAAATTTGTGACAATTTTTCAGAATTTGTTAATTTGGTGATAAAGTTGTTGTTTTCCTACCATGAATAGACTAACGGTGACCTAGGTCTTTTTTTTCTTTCATCGTTCATTTCTTAAAATGAATTTTTTATTTTAGAACAGTTTTAGATTTGCAAATTATTGTGAGGACAGTGTAGAGAGAATCCCTGTACCCTCATACCCAGTTTGACATCTTACACTAGTGAGGTGCACATGTTGTAGCTATTGGAGCCGTATTAAGACATTACGATTAGCCAAAGACTATACTTAGAGTTCTTCAGTTTCCCATGAATTTTCTTTTCTGTCTGAGAATCCCACATGACATTTAGTCATTATGTCTCTAGAACCTTTTGTTTTTAATGACCTTTCCTATTTTGAAGAGTACTGGGCAGGTGTTTTGTGGGATGTTCACCAACTGAGATCTGCTGGACTCTGATGTTTCCTTGTACTTGGACTGGAGTTAGGGGTTTTTGGAATGGAGACCCTGAAGCAAACTGCCATTTTTATTGCATGTCAATGAAGCCTACTGTCAACATGACTTGCCACTGTCCACATTGACCTTGTTACTCACCTGACTGAGGTCCTGCTTGTCAGCTTTCTTCACTAAAGAGAGTCACCCTGTGCAGTGCACCCTTATGGAGCAGAGGGCTGTGTGTGCTGCACCCCAAAGTGGATGGGGCGTCCATGTATTATAAATCATTTCACATTATCTTTAGGGATTTTCTGTTCTCCTATTTATTTTTTCAGTCATTTATTTATGTCAGTATAAACTGATAGGTATTTATTGTATACTTTGGTTTATAGTTGTAGGCTACAATTTTTTTCCCCCTCAAATTTTTCCAGCTTTGGCCACTGTGAGTTCTTTCAATTGCCTCCTATGTCCCTTTGACAAACTTTCATGTGTGTGTGTGTGTGTGCCTTAGGAACCTCTTCCCTTTCTGGTACTACTGAAAGTGATGATGCTACAGGCTCATTGTGTGTATCTTTTGCCCTTACCCTTGGATTAGCCATTACTCCAAGGAGTCCTGGCTTCTGTTATTGAGGAATAGTGTACGAAATCAGTATCTGGGTGTTGAGTGTGCTTGTTGCTACAGAGGTTTTGTTGCTTTTAGACCATCTTAGCTGACAGGGTAAAGGAGACAATGTGTGTATACTGCCTGTGTGTAACTATACATATCTGTATGTAGTCACCTATATCTATATTGAGCTAAACATGAGGTCACACTGACATTTTTAACTCTAATCCATTGCCACCTGGACCATTCTGGCTCTCTCCTTTGCTTTTCTGTGGTTTCCCACTCCAAAAGGAAAAGCCTGACTCCTACCAGCCACTATCATCCATTACTTAATTGTTCACTCTCAATGAACAGGTTATAGTGTAATATCAGAATTCTTAACTTGTACTTCTTGGGAAACAACTTTGTCAACTGGAGTACAGGGCTTATGTACAGTTCCTTTTGCCTTCACAGACTCTACTCATTTCTAAAACTACCTGGGTCAGCAGCACCTTGTTCCCCAACCCCTTTAAGTAAGGTTGGTTCATATTAGTAGTTAGGTGGTTTTGTCACATTTTACATCTTGTCTTAGGATTGGACTTCTTAAATTAAAAAAAAAAAAAAAAGACATACATTAGGGTTTACTTTTTGTGTTGTAAAGTTCCATGGTTTTTGACAATTAATATCTCATAGTTACCATTACACTCAGAGTATCATGCAGACTCGTATCACTGTTTCCAAAAAATCCCCTGTGCTCTCCTTGTTCATCCCTTTCCTGACACCCTGATAAGTACTGATCTATTTACTATCTCTATAGTTTTGCCTTTTCTAGAATGTCATGTAGTTGGACTCATGCAGTATGGAGCTTTTTCAGACTTATTTCTTTCACTTAGCAGTGTGCATTTAAGATTCACCTGTGTCTTCATAACTTTATAGCATATTTCTTTTTATTACTGAATAGCATTTCCTTCATTGTATGAATGTACCATAGTTTGTTTATCCATTTACCTGTTCAAGGATGTTTTGGTTGCTTTCAGTTTGGGGGCAGTTCTGAGTAAAGTTGCTATAAACATTTGTGTACAAGTTTTTGTATGGATAGAAGTTTTTAATTCATTTGGCAAGTACTAGGGAGCACAGATGCTAGATTGAATGGTAATAATATGTTTAGTTTTCTAAGAACCTGTCAAACTGTCTTCCACAGTGGCTGTACTACTTTGCATTCACATTAGCAATGAGTGACAGTTGTTCCACATCCTTGCCAGCATTTGGTATTTGAGTTTTTGGATTTTTACAATTCTAATAGGTATAAGATAGTATCTTGTGTTAATTTGCAATTCTTTAATTTTGCTATGTTTTTTATTTGGTGAGCCAGTTTTGGAAGCTGACTCTATTTTGCCTCTTTCAAGTAAACTTTTTCTTTTCCAAATGATTTGTGTCTGAGTTTTCACTGACGATATAAACATTAGTTTGTGGGCAGCATCTTATTAGCTTGAGCTATTACCTACTGTCTTCGTCTGTTTATGTTGCTGTATGTAAAGGAACACCCAGGCTGGGTAACCTATAAAGAAAAGAGGCTTATTAGGCTCAGGGTTCTACAGGCTATACAAGAAGCCTGGAGCCAGCACCTGCTTCTGATGGGGCTTCAGGATGCTTCCACTCCTGGTGGAAGGCAGAGGGGAGTTGGTGTGTGCCGAGAGAGGTCACATAGTGAGAAGGCAGGCAAGAAGGAGAGGAGGATGCCAGGCTCTTTCTAACACCAGTTCTGGGAGAAGTCTCTCAGGAATTGATACAGTCATGGTGTGCCCTGCTTGTGGGGATCTAACCCCATGACCCAGACACTTTCCATTACAGCCTACTTCCAGTATTGGGGGCCAATTTTGACTTGAGCTTTAGAAGGTCAAATACCCAAATATGGCATATTCTAGTTATGATTATTTATATTTTTAGTGAGGATTGTTCCTTCTGTTAATTTACATTAAACTAATGCTGCCTTGGCACTGAACTATGAGGGTATCACCTGGGACCACCTGGGGATTTCGGAATAGATGTATTACCTAGACTTTACGAATTTCTAGCATGCCACTCCAGCTTAGAAGTTGTCCTTGGCATCCTTTTGTCTTCTGGGTAAAGTGCAGTCAGCAAGCCCCTGATTCTTTTTGTTGGCTTGTGCTCCAGCCACACAGGGCTGAGCCACTGAACATGTTACTTTTTCCCATTCACCAGGACTGTCTTTCTGCAGGCCAAGTATGTGGTCTTGCCCACATGGCTGCCTGGACACTGCCTTGTCCACACAGTAGTTTTCCTTATTTGTCTGGGTGAAGCAGTGTCTTTTTTTTTTTTTTTTTTTTTTTTGAGACAGAGTTTCACTCTGTGCCCTGGGAAGTACCATGGCATCCTAACTCATAGCAACCTCAAACTTTTGGGTTCAAGTGATCCTCCTGCTTCAGCCTCCCACCCAAGTAGCTGAGAATACAGGCGTGTGCCACTTAAGCCCGATTAGTTTTTTCTATTTTTAGTAGAGACAGGGATTTGCTCTTGCTCAGGCTGGTTTTAAACTTCTGAACTCAGGCAATCCACCCACCTCTGCCTCCCAGAGTGTTAGGATTATAGGCGAGAAAACACATGGCTCATTGAGGATTTCCCTATGATGGCAGGAGATTTCTACCTTACTTGCCCCATAGTTATTGGTGTGCCTATCTCCTCTCTCCTAAGACAGTGTGGGCTTCCAAAGATGTGCCTGTCCCTGACACTGCTCTGCTGTCCACGTGGTGGTTCAGGGATCACAGGACAGGCAGGACTCTCCTGAGCACCATCATCCCATGTCTCTGGGTGCTGATGAGAATAACAGTGATGATGCACTGTGGCTCTCCTGTGTGCACAGGCTTGTGTCACCCCTTTGTCACATCCAGGCCTTTCCTCTTCAGCTCCTTCTTCCTCTGCTTCAGTAGCTCCTTCCAGAACTTTCCCCAGGAGCTAGCACGGTTGTCTTGGCTCTGCTTCTGATCTCTGTTTCCTTCATTGGTGTGTGGTGTTTTCATTGTGGGCTCCAGGAAGGGGCTTGAGCCAGGACAGCAGGAGTGGGACACGCAGAGCCACCGAGTCCTGATCCAGGCTGTGCTTCCTTTGCCTCAGTTTTGGGGATAGGAGAATGTGGATGTTTCATACCACTGCCTTTGTCTTTTCCTCGGAGGGCTGGCAGTCTCCATGCATTGTCTGGATGCATTGCCCTCGTCCTGAGTGTCTCTGCTGTCTTCAGCAGACTGGCTGTGCCTCCATGGCCCTCACTCCTTTGGGGATCTCATCTACTTTCTCAGCTTTAAGTGCTGGCTGAGCTTTGATGAGTCCTAGGCTGGTTTGCTCCCTTAGGTTCTAGAGTCATTTGTCCCATTGCCTATTTGACAGTTCCACTTGCATGTCTAATGAGAATCTTGGTCTTCTAAATGAAACTCTTGAGCTTTCCAGACAGCTTTGTTTCCTAATTGCTTAATCCCAAAGCCTAAGAGCCATGTGGCATGTCAGTTTTCCGAAACCTTCCTCTAGTCCTCTAGGAAGTATGTTTCGGTGCACCAGGTGAGCTGATGGAGACATACAGCTCTTAAGATTGGATTTAGGATATGTCAAAAAATTCACTCAGATGCATTTAATTATATTGTCTGGGAGAAAGTTTGACGATACGTACAGAGAAAGTGGGTATCCTAGGCAATTAACACCTACAGCAAAACTGGGATAGCTCTATTAATAGCAGATGCATATAGAGCATATACGTACAATAAATAGCTTTCTATTGTAAAATTTAGTTTCTATATGATAAAAGAAAATTGTGATGAAGATAATATTAATTATAACAAAACCTCAGGATACATAGAAAAATTGGCTGACTTACAAGTCGAAATGGATAAATCTGCAATCATATTTATTACTTTAATGTTCCTTTCTCAGTAACCAATAGATCAAATATGTACACATATATGAAAGTATTAATTTTTTTTTTTTTTAAAGGCAGAGTCTCACTCTGTCATCCAGGCTAGAGTGCAGTAGCATCTCCATAGCTCACAGCAACCTCAAATTTTTAGGCTTAAGCAATCCTTTTGCCTTAGCTTTTCAAGCAGCCAGGACTGCAGGCACCGCCTGTCACCATCCCTGGATATTTTTTTTCTATTTTTAGTAGTGATGAGTCTCACTTTTGCTCAGGGTGGTCTTGAACTCAAGGAGCTCAAATGATCTTCCTGCCTCTGCCTATCAGAGTGTTGGGGTTAAAGGCCTGAGCCACCACACCTGGCCAGGATTTTAATAACACAAACATGAAACTCTGTCTTTTGGTTATAAAAAAAAATTGTAGCCAGTTAGAGAATACATATTCTCTTGAAATGTGAGACATTTTCAAAATCTGATCTTGTGTTTGGTAACAAAGTAAATCTGAAATTTTTTTTAGACCATGTTCTCTGGCCAGAATGTTAAGTCAGAAATTAATAATAAAAGCACATAAAAGGAAAGCTTATATATTTGACATTTAAAAAACACTAAAAATCATTCCAATTAAAGAGGAAATCAAATGGAAATATTTAGAATTGAATGGCTTCAACAATGTAAATTAGGACTTGTAGAATGCATACTACTTGGGGGAAAATTTATAACCTCAGATTTATGAATTTGAAAAAAATAAATACAGAAAATTGACCAACTAAGTGACCAATTAACGAAGTTAGAACAAAAGAAAGTAGAAGAAAGGAAATGGTAAGAACAGAAATTTGTGACATTTCTTTGTAAGAAAAACAAAAATTTTAAACTCTTTCTATAAAAAGAGAAGGCATAAATAAACAGTATTAGCTAGATCTTATTAATGTTGTGAAGACTCAATATTTGAAGATGACATTTGTCAGTTAAGTGCAAAACCAAATCTTGGCCAGGTTTCTCATGTGTTTTGCAAAGCTAATCTCAAAATGCACAACGTATTGAGTAAAGAACCAAAATAATAAGTACTTAAAAAAAAAAAAAAAGAGACTTAAAACCCTTTCAGATGTCAAAGCTTATCATAAAGATTTGCAGTATTAGCCCAAGGACTGACAAATATGCCAGTAACACACATGTGTGTGTGTATTCGTGATAGGGATCACGTGAAAATTCCATATGAAAGGTGGACTTTACAGTAAGTATTACTGGTATCTTCTACTCATATGGTAAAGATAAAATTAGATCCCTACTAAATGCTTCATATAAGAGACTGAGTTTTGGATGTGAAAGGCAAAACTAAAACTTAACAGAGGCCGGGTGCCATGGCTCATGTCTGTAATCCTAGCACTCTGGAAGGCCAAGGTGGGTGAATTGTCTGAGCTCAGGAGTTGGAGACCAGCCTGCACAAGAGTGAGATCCCTGTCTCTAAAAATAGCTGGGCGTTGTGGCAGATGCCTACAGATGCCTTAGGCTGAGGCAAAGGGATCAAATCACTTGAGCCCAAGAGTTTGAGGTTGCTGTGAGCTATGATGCCATGGCACTCTACCCAAGGTGACAGATTAAGACTGTCTTAAAAGGAAAAAAAAAAAAAAAAAAAAACAACAGAAGAAAGACAAGAGACTATCATTAAAATCTGGGTGCAGACAGATTAACTGGGCACAAAAAACAGAAACTGTAAGGAAATAGACTAGCTTTTTGATGATGAAACAAAAATTTGTGTGGTAGAGGGTATTAACAGAATTAAAAGTCAAATTACAGTAGAGCTCCCCAGAGTTTACCATCTTCTTATATTGACCACCTCTTCAAGTTGACCTAATTTTCATAGACTGAACATGCACCACATGTGTGTGTCAGTATAGCAGGCCTAGGTCCTTATGTTGACCACCTCTACATGTCGATGAGTTTGTTACAGTCCCTTGGGTGGCCAAGTTACAGAAGTTCTATTTTACGTAGAAGAGTATGCATTTGAAAGTCATGTAACTTGAAAAGGATTAATATTAAAGATCTAGAGAGAATAAGCATACAATGAATAAAGGCCTTTAAAAGGCAATTCAAAATGAAGAAAGCAGAAAGGTTATAAACACAGCAGAACCTCCATAGCTGACCACCTCCCTACCTTGACTGCCTCCGTAAGTTGACTTAATTTTTCATAGACCAGACGTGTACCACATGTACTCAATGGAAGTTTCTTATGTTGACCACCTCTGTATGTTGACCACTTTGTTACAGTCCCATGGGTGGTCAATTTACAGAGGTTCTACTGTATATGAAAACTGTTCATTTTTACTGTTACTATATGAAATTGGAATTAAAACAATGATATGCCTTTTCACGTTTATCAGATATACAAACAGAACATGAGTTTGTATGGTAAGATGTGGAGCCTACAAATGGATAGAACCACTTTGGAGACTAATTTGGTCCCATGGTAAAGTTGAATGTGTGCATATGACATAACCCTTCAATGCCATTTTTAGGCACTTGCTCCAGAACTTGTAAGTGCTGAGGATAGGGTATTACAGTGTTTGTAAGAGCAAACTTTTAGGGGCAACTTTTGGGACCCCCCCCCATAATTTATATGCCATAAAATCCATGCCATTAAATTGTACAATTGAGTGGTTCTTAATATATTCACAGAGTTATACAGCCATTATCACTAAATTCAGAACATTTTTTACACTCCGGAAAGAAACCCTATACACATTAGCAGTCACCTTCCTTTCTTTCCTTCCCTCAGAAGGTGGGGAGAAACTGGCAGAGTGTTTTCCAAAATGGCTACATCATTTTGCTTCTTGCCAGCAATGTGTAAGGATTGCAATTCTGCATGTCCTCACAGACACTTGTTACTGTCTTTCTGATTATTGCCATTCTAGCGGATATGGGTGATATATCAGTGTGACTGTGATTTGTATGTCTCTGATGACTAATAATGTTGAGAAGCTTTTCATGTGCTTATTGTCTGTCTGCATACATTATTGGGATACATATGTATTCAGTCATTTGCCTATTTTCTAAATTGAGTTATTGTCTTTCTGTTGTTGTAAGGATTATTCTGGATCCTAGATCCTTATCAGATTTGCAAAAATTTTCACTTGTTCACTTGAGTTTTCTTTTCACTTTCTTGATAGTATCCTTGGAAACACAAATGTTTTAAATTTTAACTCTCATTTTTTTTTTTTTTCTTTTGTTGCTTTTACTTTTGTTGTCTATGACACCATTCCCTTATCCAAGGTCACATTTTCACATTTCTCACTTTTCCTTCTAAGAGCTTTATAGGTTTAGATCTTTGATTCATTTGGAATTAATTTTTGTACGTGTAATACATATTCATTCTTTTGCATGTGGTTATCCAGTTTTCCTAGCACTATTCATTAAAGTCAATATTCTTTCTCCATTGAATTGTCTTGGCAGTCTTAGTCAAAAGCAGTTATCTATAGAGATAGGGGTTGATTTGTTAATTTATGTATAAGGACATCCTGTATGTCTCCCTCTTCCTATCTATCTGTCAGTCGGGAGATATATGCAGTAAAATCTCTGTAAGTTGACTGCCCAAAAAACTGTAACAAGCTTGACCTGACCTAACAAACATGTACTGATATGTACATGTGGTGTATGTGTGGTCTATGAAAATTAGGTCACTTAAGGAGGTGGTTAAAGCAGAAAGGTGGTTAGGTATGGAGGTTCTACTATATACCACCCCCCACAACACAAATATTTTCTTTTCTTTTTTTTTTTCCAGAAAAATTTAACAGTTTTATTTATAATTGTTATAAAGTTGAACTGCTGAAACTTGTTCACTGAAACATTTTGACTTGCATTAATGCTGCACATTTCCACATTTTATATTAAAAATTCACACACAAATGAAAATGGAAAAACTGCCAATACCTGATTTCTGTCCCCTATTTTTCCAGTCGCAATCATATACTTAAGTATCTTTTGACCCCATGGGGGGAAAAAATTTAATGTTCAGAACTACCAATAACAGGAAGAAGAGAATTTTTTTTTTTTTTGGTAATGAAATGTTTTCCCATCATAGTGAACTCTTAAGTACGTTCTCCACATATGCGGCATGCTAGTTGGATGTCTTATGGCATAATGTTACACGTTTGGCATGGATAGCACACAAGTTGGTGTCTTCAAAAAGGCCAACCAGATAGGCTTCACTTGCCTCCTGCAAAGCACCAATAGCTGCGCTCTGGAAGCACAGATCTGTCTTAAAGTCCTGAGCAATTTCTCGCACCAGACGCTGGAAACGAAGTTTGCGAATCAGAAGTTCAGTGGACTTTTGATAATGTCTTATTTCACGTAGTGCCACAGTACCAGGCCTGTGATGAAGAGGTTTCTTCACCCCTCCAATAGAGGGCGCACTCTTGCGAGCGTCTTTTGTAGTCAGTTGCTTCCTGGGTGCTTTACCACTGGTGGATTTGCGGGCAGACTGCTTTGTACGAGCCATGGTATAAAGACCTCCTTACTTACCTCCCTTCTCCTTTGGTTCGGTGAGCTAGAGGCGGCGCTGGCGTTAGACAGCGACAGCCGACAACTATTTTCTTTACACATTAATTGGTCATTTATCTTGGGTGATTCTGTACTTTAGAAATTATGAATTGTGCTATGGTAAACATTTGAGCATTTTTGATAAAATGACTTCTTTTTCTTTGGGCAGATACCCAGTAGTGGGATTGTTGGATGAAATGATAAATCTACATTTTTTTTTTTTTTTTTAGGAATCTCCATGTTGTGTTCCATAGAGGTTGTACTATTTTGCAGTCTCACCAACAGTGTGCAAACATTCTTTTTTCAATACATCCATGCAAGCATCTGCTATTGTTTCACTGTTTAATAATAATGAGCATTCTGACATGGTTAAGGTGGTATCTCATTGTGGTTTTAACTTGGTTTTAAAAGTTAATGATGTTGAGCATTCTTTCATTTTTTTTTTTTACCATTTATATACTTCTTTTGAATAAGTTTATTTTTGCATCTTTTGCTCACTTTTTAATGGGGTTGTTTGTTTTTTTTTCTTGCTGATTTGCTTGAATTCTTTGTGGATTCTGGATATTAGCCTGTTATTGGATGTAGACTTTGTGAATATTTTCTCTTACTCTGTAGGTTGTTAACGTACTCCTATTTCCTTTGCTATTCAGAAACTTTTAAATTTAATTAGGTTCCACTTATTTATTTTTGTTGTTGCTGTATTTGCCTTTAGGATTTTACTCATAAATTCCTTTTGTAGGCCAATGTCTAGGAGAATTTTTTATATTTTCTTCTAGAATTTTTATGGGTTCATGCCTTCCATTTAAGTCTTTTATCCATTTTGAATTAATTTTTTTATACAGGGCAATATAGGGGTCTTGTTTAATTCTTATGCATGTGGCTATCCAGTTTTCCAAGGACCAGTTATTGAAGAGGGTTTCCTTTTCCTAATGGGTGTTGTTTTTTGCTTTGTTGAAAATTGGTTGGTTGTAGCTATATGGTTTTATTTCTGGATTCTCTATTCTGATCCCTTGTTCTACCTTTATACCAGTACCGTACTGTTTTGGTTACTATAGCCTTATAGCATAATTTGAATTCCGATAACGTGATGCCTCCAGGGTTGTTCTTTTTGCTTAAGAGGGTTTTTGTTACTCAGGCTCTATTTTAGTTCCACGTGAAGGGGAAAAATATTTTTTCTAGATCTGTGAAATATGATGTTGGTATTTTGATGGGGATTGCACTGAGTATATAGACCATTTTGGGCATAATGGACATTTTAACAGTGTTCATGCTATCATTTAATGAGCAAGGGATGTTTTTCCATTAGTTTGTGTTTTATAGGTCTTCTTGTAGAGATCTTTTGCCTCCTTGGTTAAGTATATTCCTAGGTATTTTATTTTCTTTGCAACTAATGAAAATGATATTAAGTCCTTGATTTGACTCTCATCATTACTGTTATTAGTGTATAGAACTGCTACTGATTTGTGTACATAAATTTTGTAACTTGAGATGTTGCTGAATTTATCAATTTTAAGAGTCTTTTGGTGGAATCTTTAGGGCAGTGGTTCTCAACCTTCCTAATGTCATGGACTTTTAATACAGTTTCCATGGGTCATGACTCACAGGTTGAGAACTTCTGCTTTAGGGTATTCCAGATACAAGATCATGTCACCTTGTATGGGAATGGGGATAGTTTAATCTTCTCTTTCCCAATTTGGATACCCTTTATTTCTTTCTCTTACCTGATTGATCTGGCTAGGACTTCCATTACTATATTGAGTAGAAGAGGTAAGAACAGGCATCCTTGTCTTGTTCTAGTTCTTAGGGGGAATGTTTTCAATTTTTCCCCATTTCGTATGATGTTAGCTGTGGGTTTGTCATATATGAATTCTATTGTTTTGAGGTATGTTCCTTCTGTGACTAGTTTCTTGAGTTTTTTTTTTTTTTTGTCATGAAGAAGTGCTGGATTTATCAGACGCTTTTTCTGCATTTATTGTACATCTAATGTTCTTTGTTTTTGCTTCTGTGTTTGTGGTGAATAATGCTTATTGATTGGGATATGTTAAACTATCCCTGCATCCTGGGGCTGAAACCCAGGTGATCATTTTTTTAATGTGTTGTTGGATTTAGTTTGCTAGTATTTTGTTGAAGAGTTTTACTTCTATGTTCTTGAGTGATATTGGTCTGTAGTTTATTGTTGTTGTTGTTGTATCTTTTCCTGGCTTTAGTATCAAGGTGATATTGGATTAATAGAATGAGTTAGGGGGTGTTCTTTACTTCTTCATGTTATGAAATAATTTCTGTAGGATAGGTACCAGTTCTTCTTTGTGGGTATGGTAGAAGTCACCTGTGAATTTGTCTGGTCTGGAGTTTTGTTTTGTTTGGAGATTTTTCAAAATTGCTGTTTGAAAATCACTGCTCTTTATTGTTCTGTTCAGGATTTTCATTTCTTTCTGATTCATCCTGGGGAGGTTGTGTGTTTTCTCTCTGTTTTCTAGTTTGTGTGTGTAGAGGTTTATGTATTATTCACAGAAAATAATTTGTATTTCTTTGATATCAGTTGTAATGTCTTTTTTTCATTTCCAATTGATCTTATTTGAGTCCTTTCTCTTCTATTTCTGGATAATCTGGCTAGTGCTCTGTTGATCTCCCTCCCCTCCCCACCTCTCCTTCCCTCCCCTCCTCTCCCTTCCTCTCCCCTCCTGTCCTCTCCTCTCCTTTCCTCTCCCCCATCTCACTGTTATCCAGGCTACAGTGGATGGCATCAATCTAGCTCACAGCAACCTCAAACTTCCAGGGTTGAGCAGTCCTCCTGCCTCAGCCTCCTGAGTAGCTGGGACTACAAGTGCCCACCACAATGGCTGGCTAATTTTTCTATTTTTAGTAAAAACAGCATCTTCCTCTTGCTCAGGCTGGTCTCAAACTCCTGAGCTCAAGCTAACCTCCTGCTTGACCTCCCAGAGGCTAGAATTGCAGACTGGCATGCCCAACCAATGTTCATCTTTTCAAAGAACCAAGTTTGTTTTTGTTTTTTAGGTTTTTGTTTGGTTGGCTGTTTCAATTCGTTTAGTTCTGTTCTGACTTTTGTTATATCTTCTGCTGGCTTTGAGTTTATTTTGTACTTTTTCTAGTTCCTTGAGATATTAGGTGAATTGCTATCTCTCTGTCTTGTTGATGTTGGCATTTAAGCCTATGAACTTTCCCCTTAGGGCTGCTTTCCCTGTATTCCATAGATTTTGAAAGCTTATGTCCCCTTTTTCATTTAGTTTGAAGAATATTTTGATTTCCATCTTTATTTTTCATGATGATCTAAGAAGATGCTTGGTAGGATTCTGATTTTTTTTCATTTGCTGAGATTTGTTTTGTGGCCAAAGTTACAATCAATCTTGGAAAATGTCCCATGTACTGATGAGAAGAAGGTATATTCACTAGTTTTCAGTGGAATGTTCTGTGAATATGTTAGGTTCACTTGTTCTAGAATCTAGTATTTATTTATTGATTTTCTGTTTTGATAATCTGTCCAACTCTATCAGTGGGATGTTGAAGTCCCTGGTAATTACGGTGCTACTATTTCATTCCGTAGATCTAATAGAATGTGCTTTATGAATCTAAGAGTTCCTATGTTAGTTGTGTATACCACAGATGTCCAAAAAGCTATGGGTGGCACCTATAGCTCAGTGGGCAGGACGCTGGCCACATAGACCCAGGCTGGAGGGTTCGAATCCAGCCTTGGCTAGCTAAACAACAATGACAACTACAACAAAAAAATAGTCAGGTGTTGTGGTAGGCTACTTAGGAGGCTAAGGCAAGAGAATCGTTTAAGCCCAAGAGTTGGAGGTTGTTGTAAGCTGTGATGCCATGGCGCTCTACTGCCAAGGGTGACATAGTGAGACTCTGCCTCCAAAGAAAAAATATGCACATTTTAAGAGATGTTATCTATGTATTACTTTTTTTATTTTGCAATTTTGGTCAGGGCCGGGCTTGAACCCGCCACCCCCGGTATATGGGGCTGGCACCCTATCCCTTGAACCACAGGTGCTGCCCCCTATATATTACTTTTTGAAGTTGAATTGAATTATGGTAGCAATGTGTAGTATGATGTTCAATTTAAAGATAGCATTGGCCAGATTAATGCTAGCATCACGATTTCACAGGCATTAATGGGATAGCCTTTTCTCTTAAAATGTGTATTCATTTTTTGGCACCCTCTGTATTTAATGCACTTGGGGTTATGTCTTCTTGTTGAATTACCCCTTTACCATTATATAATGACCATCTTTGTCTTTATTTTTTAACCCTTTCTAGTCTAATTTTTCTGCCACTCACATACTCCCCAGCTCTTACTTATTTTGGGTGAGAAAGAAGTTAGTGGATTACTTGTAATTATCCTACAGGTTTTCTTTTTTTAGTTTATTTATTTATTTATTTTACTAAATCATAGCTGTGTGCATTAATGCAATCATGGGGTACAGTTTTATATACAATTTGGTTGTATATAAATTGATTTTATGTACAATTTGAAATATTTTCATCGAACTGGTTAACATAGCCTTCATGGCATTTTCTTAATTATTGTGTTCAGACATTTATATTCTGTATTTAGTAAGTTTCACCTGTACCCTTCTAAGATGCACCGTAGGTGTGGTCCCACCAATTACCCTCCTATCCTATAGTTTTAAAAGATAAAAACATAAATATGAACTCACCTGATGATTTTATTATCTATTTTAGGTTACGTAAAATAGTTAAAATGTTTTCGTTTATTTTTGTTTACAATTTTTGAGTGTGATAATTTTGAAGCAATTTCTAGGTTAAGTCCAGGCTTCCACTTGCATGTCTCGCAGTAGAAAATGGTTTTTCTCCTTCCACTTTTCTCATTTTTTCTGCTGCAAACCATGCAATCCGTTGTTGATTTTTTTTCATTTTGCATTATAAAATGCATCTTCTCAGTTAATCTTTCCTCAGTGTCAGATGATGATCTTTCCCTCTTTCTTGAAGTTCTGTTCCTCACATTGCTCATAAGCTGAGTGATGAGATTTCTCCCATAAGAAAGGTGTGTGTGTACTTTTTTTCCAGTCTCCTTATTATCTAATGAGTAAAGGTTGTAGCTGTTTCACCACTGCAGTGTCCATCAGCCAGAAGAGTAATTTTTTTCACCACTTGAAGGACCTCCTTGTAAATCTATAACATCCATAGTACTGATCAATTCTGTCTACTCTTCCCATAATCTTTGTGTATTCTAAAATAACTTTCAGTTTTTCAAACTGAACAGGCTGTTTCTTCCTATAACCAGTGATCAACTGTGTTTGAGTGCCAAAGAATGTACTCAGCTTGTCACTAACCACTTGTCATGAAACGAAAGGCACATCATTTTCATATATATCATATTGATAGGCATATAATTCATATTTCTGAAGGTTCTTCTTTTTCAAATCACTGGAAAATTCTTCCTAGAAGCTGTAACTATTCCTGTTATGTGTATTTTCATTTTATACAATTCCCAAGCAAGTTGAGGGCTTGCGTAGAACTCAACAAAAAAAATGTGTCAGATGACTTCCAATATCAGAGCAGAACAGGAAAATTCATATATTGGCTCATTTTACACAGTCACATATTCCTCTGAGTATTCTTTCTTCTTTATTCTCTTTTCTGTATCTTTTACTGACTTGGTTAGTTTGAGGCTCTGAGTTTGTCTCTTCTTATTGAAGCTTGCTGCTGTATTTTGAAATTCCCTAAATAACTGTTAGATTTCTATAAGTTCTCTTACCCCTTCCTTATGTTGTCTAGCTCTTTAGCAACATTTTCACTTTTTTCATTGATGTCTGGAAATATATTTTTTGGGGGGCTTCTGTGTGTTGGTTTTCTTTTCCTTTTTAGAGACAGAGTCTTACTTTATCGCCCTCGGTAGAGTGCTGTGGCTTCACAGCTCATAGCAACCTCCAACTCCTTGCCTCAGCCTCCTGATTCACTTGCCTCAGCCTCCCTAGTGGCTGGTACTACAGGCGCCTGCCAAAACACCGAGCTTCTTTTTGTTGCAGTTTGGCTGGGCCGGGTTTGAACCCACCACCCTTGGCATATACACACTGCCCTGTGTGTTGGTTTTCAACTTCCTCTTCAGTCTCATTCATCTTATTTGCCATCCATAATCTGAATTCCATTTCTGACATTTTGACAATGTCCTTTTGTTTGGTGTCCATTGCTATAGATCCATTGTAATCCCTTGGGTGTGTTGAACTACCTTGTTTTTTCATGTTGCCAGAGTTCTTTTGCTGTTTTCTTCTCATCTGAAATATCTTCTCTCAGCTCAAGGCAGATAGACTTGAAGCATGCCTGTTGCCCTTTGCTCTGAGTGGGGATACTAAATGGGAATACTCCTATTTAGTGAGAAGAAGGAGAGGTCCCTAAATGGCACTTTTGTGACCTACGCCAGAAGGTTGACCCCACTGGGGAAAGGCAGATGCACTGAGAGCCTGTAATGCAGCTGCTCTGTGATATCTCATTCCCCCAATATTGTCACAGTCCAGGCCAGTGCTTGCTGGATGATCTTCATGCAGAGTTGTGGACTGTTTCCTAGGCACCTGGGAAACTTGGGTAGGGGGCTGGGTGAGACCCTCTCCAAGAGGCTGGCATTGTGGGAGATTACTTTGCTCTAGTCTCTCCACAGCAGTGACAGTGGGGAGATATTGACTGATGTACAGACCACTGGAGAGATATTGACTGATGTATAGATAAAGTGTATGAAGCAGCTGATGAAGTAGAAGAAGCAAGTGAGGATGACACAGAAACTGTAGAGATCCCAAAAGAAAAGGATGTCAGGCATCTGATAACGCAGCTGAAGTCATTTGCTGTGGAAAAATGCTCAGGTATGCTGAGTGGTATGGCCAGTGTTGAGAGTGTTT
>CAUYPK010001170.1:0-12256 GCA_963574355.1 Loris lydekkerianus
ATTATAAGGATTCAGGATTTATAAACATTTATTTACAAGACTTTACTGCCTTAAATGAGGTTTTCACTTAATTAAATGTGCCATTAAATATTGTGGGTTAAATAGTTCAGTGGAATACAGTTCAGTTCAGCCGCCTACCTCTTCAGCTCAGCCATGACTTGTGGACCCGTATGACCCGAGTATAAGCCGAGTTGGGGTTTTTTGGCACAAATTTTTGGCACAAAAACTTGGCTTATACTTGAGTATATACAGTAACCTCATGCAGAATTCACTTAGCAGTAGTATCTTTTCCCCTCGTGATACTGTTGTAAATCAGTGGTCCTCAACCTTCCTAATGCCTCAACCCTTTAATACAGTTCCTCATGTTGTGGTGACCCCCAACCACAAAATTATTTTTGTTGCTACTTCATAACTGTAATTTTGCAAATTTTTGTAAATTTGCTATGAATCATAATGTAAATATCTGATATGCAGGATGCATTTTCATTGTTACAAAGGGGTCGTGACCCACAGGTTGAGAACCACTGCTGTAAACAATTAGAGGTGCTAGGCAGTGGCTCACTGTGTAATCCCAGCACTTTAGGAGGCTTAGGTGGGAGGATCGCTTGAGGCTAGGAGTTTGAGACCAGCTTGAGCAACATAGCAAGACCTTATCTTTAAAAAAATAAAAATTAAAAAAATTAGCTCAGTAGACCTGGCTCAAAAAAAAAAAATAATTAAAATTACAAAAAGAAAATAATTAGAGGAAATTGTTGAATATCTTGGCTGTCTTATGCAGTGAATCTCCATTGCAGCAAACAATAAACAGGCTAGCCAGGCATGGTGGCTCACGCCTATAATCCCAGCACTCTGGGAGGCCAGGGCTGGTGGACTGGCTGAGCTCACAAGTTCAAGACCAGCCTGAGCCAGAGGGAGACCCCTTCTCTAAAAATAGCCGGGTATTGTGGTAGGCACCTGTAGTTCCAGATACTTGGAAGGCTGAGGCAAGAGAATTGCTTGAACCCAAGAGTTTGAGGTTGCTGTGAGCTGTGATGGCAGAGTACTCTACTGGGGGCAAAAAAGTAAGACTCAAGTCTTAGGGAAAAAAAAAAAACAAAACCCCACAACAAACAGGCTAAGCAAAAAGCTTAAATGAAAAAGCTGGAGAATTTGATGTCTACAAGAGGCTTTAAAAAGCTCTGACAGATTTCTGGGATTCTAGAAGGTCATGTACATGTGTAAGGCTGTGTACATGCCAAGGGCTCTGTGCTCAGACCAGAGAAGAATCTCCTCAGACCTCTGGTTAACTCTGAGGTTTTGCACAAGTGGAAAGTGAACTCTAAGACGAATTACAAACTGCTAGCTAAGGGTTAAAGGCATGCCCCAACATGCACACAGAGGCGCTCAGTAGACAAGCAGCTTAATAGTTCAAAGTATCTAATAAGAAAATCTCTAATAGTTAGCTGACCCCTAAGCTAACTGAGTAGAGACTTCTGTGGCTCTACACAACAAAGAATAGAAACTTTATGGAATTAATTCAGAAAAGGCATAAACAAACAACAAGGAGAAACCCTGGGGAGGAGGGATTTCCAGAGTTGCCACATGTTATTACAGGTGGTCCCTAATTTATGATGGCTTAATGATGAGTTTATCAAGGTATTTTAATTTATGATGGGTTTATAGGGACATCATAAGTCAAGAAGCAACTGTATTTAAAATGTCTGGTTCTCAACAACAAAAAAATCACGTGACTATTTTTATTTTTTGAGACAGAGTCTCACTTTGTTGCCCTCAGTAGCTCACAGCTCACAGCACCATCCAACTCTTGGGCTTAAGTGATTCTCTTGCCTCAGCCTCCTAAGTAGCTGGGACCACAGGTGCCCACCACAATGCCCAGCTTTTTTATGTTGCAGTTGTCATTGCTGATTTAGCTGGCTGGGGCTGGGTTCGAACCCGCCACCCTTGGTATATGGGGCCAGCGCCCTACCCATTGAGCCATAGATGCTGCCCTGACATGACTATTTTTAATAAAACAGGAAAGTATGACCCATACATACTATGAATAAACATTAACCACACTAACACCAAAGAAAATATTAAAATGGCCAATAAACACATGAAAAGATGCTTACAAAACACTAGTCATTAGGGAAATGCAAATCAAAACCATAATTAGATACCATTTCACATCCACTACTATGGCTATAACCAGAAGAACAGATAATAACAAGTGCTCATGAGAATGTAGAGAAATTGTAACTCACTTTTTGTAGGTATATATCCAAGAGACTTGAAAACATGTCCTCCCAAAAAGTTGTACATGAATGTTCATAACAGAATTATTTATCACAGTAAAAAGTAGAGATAATCCAAATAGCCTCCAAGTGAGGAATGGATAAACTGTGGTCTATTCATACAAAGGACTATTCTAAGGAATTAATACAACACGGATGAACCTTGAAAACAAATGCTAAATGAAAGAAGCCAACCTAAAAAGACCACATATTGTATGATTTCATTTATATGAAATGTCCAGAATAGGCAAATCCATAGAGGCAGAAATACAGTAGTGGTCAGCAGGGGTGGGGAATGGGTCAATGTTGATGGAGATGTTAGCTGGGAGAAGAGCCTTCATGAAGACGAAAGTTAAAAAAGGAAAATGTAGACTCCAAGTACCAAGTACTCTCACTTACCACTATTAATGATATTAGCAGTTATTTCTTAATTGAGGGAGTTTTCTACTGTTCTGATTATCTAAAGATAGCATAATTAGCTTTATAATTGGCTAAAAATAAAAATATTTTTCAATCATATGCAGAAGAGATATGTATGTGGAGACATCCCTTGTTAAAGCCTAGCTCACAGCAACTTCAAACTCCTGGGTTCAAGTGATCCTCCTGCCTCAGCTTCCTGAGTAGTTGGGAATACAGGTGTGTACCACAATACCCAGCTATTTTTTCTATTTTTAGTAGAGACAGGGTTTCACTCTTGCTCAGGCTGGTTTCGAACTCCTGAGCTCAAGGAATTCTCACACCTCAGTCTTCCAGAGTGCTAGGATTAAAGGCCTGAGCCACCACACTTGGCCAGCCATCACTGATTTTAATCTGTGTACTTATAGCAGGGCAATAAAATTTAATCATGAATTTAAGAGTTTTTCTTGAATTTTGGTAATCCTAGAGAATCCATGAACCCAAGGGTGGTCTTGAGGACCACTGACACAGACATATACCTGCTTATTCAATTAATCCTCATGACAAATCTTTGTGAGGTTAGTATTATGCCAAGGAGAAGGTGCATTCATATGAAACAGACAGAAAACAGACCCAATAAAATAAGGTCCTAGAAGATGAAGAAGGGAAGGGATCTGGATGCTATATGCTTTGTCTTATTTAATGTGGATAACAAGCAATCATATGTTTACCTGTTACAATCTGCAGTTATCACCAATTTTAAATTCAAAGTCTGACTTTAAGAGGGCTAAAGAAAGTGAATGCAAACTTATGGTTTCAACACTAAAATAAATGAGTAACAAAATATTTTCCCCCAATAATAATAAAAATTTATAACAACAAAACTCCTTTTTCCATTTACTTATTTGTTTCTTTGGTTTGTGCTTAGCTTTATTCTCTTGTTAAAAAACTAATTTTATTCAAATTAGATATGAAATGTTGAGTTCATATGTCCTATTTTCTAGGACATAATGTCTTCAGAAATACATTTAATCAACTTAATGTAAGAGATAAGTTGGGCAGGTAAAGTGTTAATTGCTAAAGCTAATTTAAAGAACGTAGTAGTAGCCATTATATCTAACTGATCAGATAAAGTTCTAGATTTCATAAGTTAATTTGTTGAGTAGTTTTAATTCTTCTTTAACCCTGTTGGTTTACTTAAATACTTTCTTCAAGGGATAGCAAGAAGGGACTAATAAAACATTTTAATTTGTCTCCTGATCTAAAACATGGAAAGAAACTCAGCACAGCTCCTGTGGTACTCCTGCCAAAAATATGTAACTTAAATCTTACCATGAAGAAACAACATATATTGCTAATTATGGGACATTCAAGATATTTATCTCATCTATATGCTTCCAAATATGTCAATGTCATAAGCTACAAAGACAGACTAGGGAATGGTTTTAATTTAAAGGGACAAAAGAGACATGACAACAAAAAATGGGCAATCTTAGATTTTCTTTTGCTTTCAAGGACATTTTTAGGGCAATATATCAAATCTGAAACATTATCAGATAATATGTAAATTTTTGGTTGTGATACTTGTACTGTGGTTATGTAAGATTAATTGGTTTTAGGAAATATACACTCAATGATTTAGGGGTAAAGGAGCATCATGTCAGCAACTTACTATTAATATTTAATAGTTCAAGAAAAAAAGTGTGGGTACATATGTGTACAGATAAAGATAAGCAAAATTAGAGAAAAATATCTGTAAATTCTTATTTTTCTTGCAAATTTTATGTTAATTCTGAAATTTTGATGTCTGATTGTTACTTCTCCCCACTCCCAAACAAAAGAGATTAAAATGCAAACTTTAGCTTAAAGTGTTACAGATATGAGAGGATGCTATGTACTTTGTCCTATTTAATGTGGATAATAAGCAATCATATGTTACCTGTTATGAATTTGCCCTTATCACCAATTTCAAACTCAAGAGGGCTAAAGGAAGTGAATGAAAACCTATGGTTTCAATACTAACTAAATGAGTAACAAAATATCTTCCCCAAATAATAAAAATTTATAAAAAGAAACACCCTTTTCTATTGTCTTAAAAACTGAACTCCATGTACTAAGCAGATACTTGCTGATTTGACTCCAGAAGATTCAAGTTTAAAGTACTTTACAGCTTTCACATTATTTACATTTCGAGGTCCCTGTGAGGTATTGGGATAGTTCTGCAGTAACTGTTACACAAATATAGAATAACTTAGTAAGCTGATAAAAGACGCTGAAAAGTTAATTTAAAAAAGGTAGTAGTAGCACATTATATCTAACTAATCAGATAAAGTTCTGGATTTTGTAAGTTAAAAAGATGCCCACACAAAATCTCGGGCTTATACCTGGTGGTTCAAACATCAGACTAAGCTGCTAACAGAAACATGAATTAAAAAATTGCAACAAACTGTACATTCAGACATTTTGGTTATCTTGTAATCCTGGATGACATTATACTCTGTTTAAGAAGGGAACAAAACAAACATTAAAAATCCGTGAATAAATACAGTCTAAAATGGTTTATACAAACACTGCTTTTCGTACAATGGAAATAATGGATTTGTACCTTCTCATAAAGTCTTTTTTGTGATTCAAGCTCCAGATGTCTCATTTCCAGGTCTTTGGCTGTGGTAGCAATTTCTTGATCTCTCATATATATCTATGGCCGAAAAACAAACTTTGAGTACCAAAATGAATTTACAAAATAATAAAGGTTTACTAATTTTGTAATCCAAGCAATCACTAACAGCATTTAAAATAATAGGAATTGGGGCCAAGTGTGGTGCCTCAAGCCTGTAGTCCTAGCATTTGGGGAGGCTGAGGCAGGAGGATCACTTAAGGCCAGGAGTTGGAGACTAGACTGAGCAACATGGTGAGACCCCACCTCGACAAAAATAGAAACATAGTTGGGCATGGTGGTATCTGTAGTCCTAGCTACTTGGGAGACTAAGACAAGAGGATCCCAAACCCAGAAGTCTGAGGACGCAGTCAGCTATCCAGTCTGGGAAACAGTGAGATCTTGTGTGTTAAAAAACAACAACAAAAAAGGGCCTGGGTTTTTGAAACCAGATTGATTGACAATATATTAACATTCACTGCAGAATGTAAGAATAACCTCTCAGTTAAAGTTAAGTTTAAGTTTTTAAAAAAGAAAGGAAAATTACCACATGCCCATCTAAGCAGACTGGGAGAAGCGATGGCAGTTCTTATTGTATTACGGCAACCAGTATTATAACGCAGAAAATTTAAGCAATTTAAATTTGGGGTGGATAAAAATATAGAATATTTAATTTTATTAAATATAATTTTTATTTAATGTTCTTTTTGATTAAATGTCTCTGATAAATTTGGTTTGAGAATAACTCCATGTTTAAATTTATTGTGGATTGTTCAATTTATATGTGTTCTGTTTCAACTTAGTTGAATTAGTTAATTTAGAGTTCAGTATTTCCAAACTTTGATTATTTATAAGTTTTTTATTCCTATATACTAGAGGGTTTGAATAAGGCATTCTCTAGAGCAGTGGTTCTCAACCTTCCTAATGCTGCAAGCCTTTAATACAGTTTCTGTGGGTTGTGACGTGACCCACAGGTTGAGAATCACTGCTGTAGAATAAAGAATATTAGAAATGATCTTAATTATTTGGCCACTTAAAGCTCCCCAAATTTTTAGGATCTAATGATTTCTAATATTTTTTATTTTAGAGCATAGAATTTCAATTACAGAAGCTCTTTTGCTTATGAATTTTCAGAGATACAAACAGCTACAAACATGCCAGAGTGAAAAACAGATCAGCCTTGCTTGCTGCTAACAGATGACGGCAGTCACATATACATGTTACTTTGAACTCAAAACAGCCTTTTTTGCTGGAGCCTGAATTGTGAGAGAAACATTTGCAGTTTGGCAGGGGCAGAGCACAACAGCAGAACAGGCAGCTGAAAACACAGGCAGCTGAAGAGTATGTAGAGGCCAGGTCATGCTGCTGAAGGGATTTTACAGGATTCTTGTACCAAAAAATGCCTTCTCCTATCTCAAAGGGGTGGGAAATAGACATAGGAGTTCTGAGCCTATTATTACTTTTGGTGAAGAGCATACACTTTTATAGCATAACGAAATCTCAAATCTCATTCACCAGATGAGATAGTTAAAAGGAATATCAGATTTTGAAAACCAATTTAAAATTAATTAGCTTTAAATAAAACATGCTGTAAAAAGAGATAAGATTCCTGGCTCTGTGACTGTAGCTTGGTGGTTAGGGCACCGGCCACATACACTGGGGCTGGCGGGTTGGAACCTGTCCCGGGCCTGCCAAACAATGACAACAACAACAACAAAATAGCCAGGTGTTGTGGCGGGTGCCTGTAATCCCAGTTGCTTGGGAGGCTGAGGCAAGAGAATTGCTTAAGCTCAAGAAGTTTAAGGTTGCTGTGAGCTGTGACGCCACAGCACTCTACCGAGGGCGACATAGTGAGACTCCATCTCAAATAAACAAACACACACACACACACAAAAGAGATAGTCTATTTGGAATGATAAACACTTGAGAACACTGAAGAAGACTCTGAAAAGGAAGATGGATGAGAGGAATTAGGCCAATTGGTCAAACACCACAAAGCTACTATCATTCAAAAGTATGGTACTCCCCTAGGAATAGAAAAAGCAAGGGAGGAGATCAAGTATGTAAAGGAATCTACACACTTGGCAAATAACTTTGCTGACACTCAACAAATGGTGTTGGGACAACTGACTTGCCTTTTTTTTTTTTTTTTGAGACAGAGTCTCACTTTGTTCCTGGGCTGTGGCATCATAGCTCACAGCAACCTCAAACTCTTGGGCTCAAAGCGATTCTCTTGGCTCAACCTCCCTCGTAGCTGGGACTATAGGTGCCTGCCACAACGCTGAACTAGTTTTTCTATTTTTAGTGGAGATAAGTTCTCACTCTTGCTCAGGCTGGTGTCAAACTCCTCAGCTCAGGTGATCCACCTGCTTCAGCCTCCCAGAGTGCTGGGATTACAGGTTTGAGCCATGACGTGCCCTTTGGAAAGAAGTAAGCTCGGTCCCTAATTCATTCTTCATGTTCAATTTTCAGACATATCAGGGGTTGGCAAACTTTTTTTGTAAAGGGTCAGATAGTAAATATGTTAGGGTTTGTGGGTCACACAGTTTCTGTCACAACTAGTCACCTCTGCCCGTGGTGAGAAAGCAGCCAAGGCAGATGTGTAAACAAATACGTGGGGCTGTGTTCTAATAAAACGTTATTTATAAACATTGATGTTTGAATTTCATATTTTTTAAAAATTTAATATAATTTTCATGTCATGGAACATTACTGTCTGAGTTTTAAAAACCATTTAAAATGTTAAAACCATTCTAGTTCATGAGCCATACAAAATAGGTGGTGGGCAGGAGTACAGTAGTTTGCCGATCCCTGAGATACATCAAAGATTAAGAAAACTGAAAGAAAATTGCTTATGTGATAATATAACCTTCGACTCAAACATTAAGACTGATGTATATCAAAACTGACAAGACTGGGGGTAGTACTCATACACTTAAAATCCGCTGTTTCATTTTTGCAGATTAATTTGGCATACCTTGGAATTAACTTAATAAAAGCATATGTGCAAATACTCAAAGATTTATGCAATGTAGCAAGGTTTTATTATTTTCAAACCACTATAACTAACCTAACAGTCCAAAATAGCAAAGGATTAAATTAAGTATAGTATGTTCATATAATAGAATACTATGTAACCACAAAAAAGAGAGATACACATCAAACAATATGAAAAGATATTCAATATACAGTTTATATTTTTGAAAGCCAGTCACAGCTCAGCGGTTAGGGCGCTGGCCACCTACACAGGGGCGGGTGGGTTCAAACCCAGCCTGGGCCTGCTAAACCACAATGACAATTGCAACAAAACAAAAAATAGCCAAGCACTGTGGTGGATACCTGTAGTCCCAGCTACTTGGCAGGTTGAGGCAAGAGAAATCGCTTAAGTCCAAGAGTTTGAGGTTGCTGTGAGCTGTGATGCTACAGCACTGTACCAAGGGCGACACAGTGAGATTCTGTCTCAAAAAAAAAAAAAAATAAAAGCCGGTCACAAATACAGAATAATTAGAAGAATAATCTCTTTTTTGTATTAATTTAAAAAAAATATGAATATAATCATTCTCCTATCTATGGATACATACCTGAAAAGCTGTGCAATTAACGATTTTTTTAAACAGAGTTTTTTTAAACTCTGAGATAGAGTCTCTGTCACCCTCAGTACAATGCCATGGCATTATAGCTCACAGCAACCTCCAGTTCTTGGGCTTAAGCGATTGTCTAGCCTCAGCCTCCCTAGTAAGCAGCTGGGACTACAGGTGCCCACCACAACACCCAGCTATTTTTTTTTTTATTTAGAAGGTCTAGGCCGGATTGGAAACCACCAGCCCCAGAGGATGTGGCTGGCGCCCTAACCACTGAGTCATGGGCGCCCAGCCTTTTAAACAGTTTTTATCTGGGGAGTAAATGAGGAAAAATGAAAAAAGTCCATTTTTAACTCTACATATTTCTTATGGCATTTAGTTTTATACTGCCCATGGATAAATTTTTGTATTAAAAAAGAATATGCCCCTTAATTGAAAATTAACTTAATAGTTAACTCATACTGGTATTTCTATTTGTAGAGAAATAATAACCAAGGACCCTAGTTAATTTGACTAATTTTCCTGGTATTTCTTAAATATTTAACCATTAATGAAATACAAAGGATAGTAAGAATAAATAAGAGGAGTAGTAAATAAAATTAAAGGAGCTACTTAGTATTCATTGTGCACTCTAGGAATATTATTTAATTTGAAGATGTTCATTGCATTTAAATATGAATAAATGTAGATGATGCATGAGTATTAAGAATAATTAACCTTTCTCCCAATTTCATCATCCAGTCTTTTTAGTTCCATCTCCCGTTGATCTTGCTGAAGTTTCAGAAAACGCTTTCTTGCAGAATCTTGTAAGTTTATTTCCTTCATTTTCAACTCTCTTTTCACAGCAGCTAGTCTTAAATACAAAATACATTAAGTGGAACAAATAAAGCATATCCCGATATAGTTACATTTTTTTTAATTGCTGCCTATTATCTACTGTGACACACTTTCCCAATTTAACTAATGCCACTGTAATATGATTATGTTTACAATATGCATTAATGAAAGATACCCAATTATACAAGAAGTCTGCATTCATGAAGACAAATGGTCCACATGCAATTAGCTATAATCTTACACTTAGACTTCTAACACGTTTGTCACTCAGTTTATTTCAATAAAATTGAAATTGAAAGAATGTCAAAAAATGCTTTAGTGTTATCAAAGATGATGTCTGCTTACCTTTTGAGAGTTTAATAGAAGGGAAATGCTCAAAAATTCCTTTTAACTCAGACTAGAAATTTGTTTTATAAAGTTCCACTGTAGAATAAAAATCAATAAATAACTATGGAAATGACTTTCCTAATAATTAGGCTTAGTCTCAAGCACTGAGATAAGCATCATCTTGTCACTTTGCTTACCTTAAACATTTTACCTTATTAAAATACATTCATTTGTCTACTTATTAAAAAAAAAACTTTTTTAAGAGATGGGGGCATCTCACTATGTTGCCCAGGCTGGCCTTGAACTTCTGGGCTCAAATGATTCTTCCAAGTAGCTGGAATTATAGGTGTCACTGTACTTGGCTAACATACTTCTGAATATGCATTTAACTCTTCTTCCCTGTCCTCAAAAATACTAAATGCATTACAAGATAATCATTTTATGTTACAATTATTAGGTCACATAGGTATCTTTAAAACACAATTTAAAAAATTATATTCCACTAAAAGTGACTTACCCAGCACTTAAAGAGCATTTCTGACTATTATAGAACAGTGATTCTGAATGATGCCCTTCAAGGTCATTAGATTTTGTATTACTTGTGAATAGTGAGTGCAAAGTTATACCATATTCAGTACAGCTTTAGAATTACATTTTACTATATACCAATTTTTTGACAAGAGGTATATAAAGATTATTTTTATTAACTTAAATATTTGCTTAATGTAAATACCACAACTGGGTAATCCTATATGGAGTGCTGTTCCTAAAATCAAAAATTGAAAGAAAATAAAAGTTCACCTAACTCATAAATATGTCTGAATTTTTACAATGATAAAACATACCTCTGCCTTTGCTGTACCATCTTCTCCTCCTCTCGTAAGAGCATTTCTCTCCTTGTTTCTTCAGCTTTACGAAGTAGTTCTTGTTTGTGGTACCAAGCTTCATCTTCAGCTTGTTGCTGGTCTACTTCAGCTTGCATATCTTCAACCTTCTGCCTTAAGTAGGTAATATTTATTATTATGAAAACACAAACGAAAAAGCTAACTAATTTAAGTCCAAGAATAACCAAAACCAAATGCATTCCTGATTAGTGTGTAATCAACTTTACTTCCACATATAAGATATGTTTAAAGATATTTCCAGCCTTCAAATTCTGATTTCATATACACTTAATAATTTTAGTGTATTTTTCTTTCTTTCTTGAGAGAAGAGTCTCACTATGCTGCCCTCGATAGAGTGCCGTTGTATCACAGCTCACAGCAACCTCAAACTCTTGGGCTTAAGCGATTCTCTTGCCTCAACCTCCCAAGTAGCTGAGACTACAGGCGCCCACCACAACACCCGACTATTTTTTGTTTTGTTGCAGTTGTCACTGCTGTTTAGCAGGCTTGGGCTGGGTTCAAACCCACCAGCCTCGGTGTATGTGGCCAGCGCCCTAACCACTGAGCAAAGGTGCCGAGCTACTTTTAGTGTATTTTTTATCAAAAACTTTATGTTCATAATAGATTTTATTTCAGCAAAGAATAGCTGTTCCATAGTTACCTCTCTCTTAGATAATCCAATTCATCATTTCTAATTCTTTCTCGTTCCAGTGTCTGATAGTCCACAATAAACTTTGGATATTGATTAAATACTGGGTATTGCCCTTTTGTCAGTGCAACAAAAACGTCGAGCATGCTGTCTGGATGAATGCCAGCAGGTGTGGTTTCCATGAGACGGTAAACTTCTCTAATCACAACACTTATGTCCAGATTATTTCGGTGGTGAAAAAAATACTGTAAGAAAACTTGGTGTTTAAATAAGAGATTTACTTAACAAAGCAATTATGGGGTTGGATTAAAACAAAAGTTTAACAATGTAAATGTGAATTTATCTTAAGTATTTCAATTTTTGCAAATTCACTGAAGCATTTCTTAACCCAAGTTTTTTTTTTTTTTTTTAAAGCAATGCCTTTATTTCTATTTTTTAATGTTTTTTATTTATTTATTTTTTTTTTATAGAGACAAAGTCTCACTTTATGGCCCTTTGGTAGAGTGCCGTGACATCACACAGCTCACAGCAACCTCCAGCTCCTGGGCTTAAGCGATTCTCTTGCCTCAGCCTCCCGAGTAGCTGGGACTACAGGCGCCCACCACAACGCCCGGCTATTTTTTTGTTGCAGTTTGGCTGGGGCTGGGTTTGAA
>CAUYPK010001172.1:0-26389 GCA_963574355.1 Loris lydekkerianus
CCTGAAACTGCCTCTACCTAGATACAGCCAATGTGGTACCATGCCACTGGCCCGACCCTGTCACTCACCTCTTCCCCCGCCTTCTTTCCCTGCCCCTTCTCCACAATAAAAAAATAAATAAATTCAAAAAAAAAAAAAACAAAAAAAAAAAAACAAAAGTGAGACCTATCAATTTATGAATATTATTTAAAATTATGATAGTAGATGAACATCCAGATAGTAAAGATAGATAGAATTAAAGACTCATTTCAGGTATTTCTTTAATGTTGAGAAAAGCAAAGTGAGGTTGCCAATTAAAAAGAAAGCCAGCTGCTAAAAAGCTGTTGAGCAAAGCTGTTGAAAAGAGGGGTCTAAACGGCATCTGTGGCTCAAGGAGTAGAGCGCCAGCCCCATATACCAGAGGTGGCGGGTTCAAACTTGACCCCAGCCAAAAACTCTGGTGCACCTTACAAGGGAACATGTGAAACTTAGTAAATGTAGAATAAAAATGATTTAACACAATAACTAAGAAAATGCCAGGAAGGCTATGTTAACCAGTGTGATGAAAATGTGTCAAATAGTCTATAAACCCCCCCCCCAAAAAAAGAGGGGTCTGTGGTGCCACAGAAAATGAGAGAATAATGAGTCTCAAATGAGACAACATTATTAATATACATAAATTTCTTCTGGATATAAAATAAAAACAAGACTGAAATTAATTATTGATACAACAAGATAGATTTCATTAGAAACCTTGATAAAACGGTAGTTCAATAAAATTGTTAGGAAAGAAGCCTGATTATCATGGGCATTAGAGAAAGTGTGAAGTGAATAAGTTGAATGAGCAAATAAGGACAAATGAGTTAAATCATGTGAACTACAAAGAATCATGCCTGGATGCTACTGTAAACACTCGAAAGAGGTTCAGTGTTTTTATTAACATTAACATTGGTTAAATATGTAATTTTCAAGATTGAAGAGAGGTAGGGCAGTAATTGTAAAGGGATGTGAGGTATAGAATTTTGAATTTTTGTGGTTAATTTTAAGCATATTTGTGTGTTGATAGAAATAGATAACAAAAAACGATTATTTAGGATGGAGATAAATGATAAATAGATAAATGGGATAATTGCATTAAAAATGTATTTGAATATGCAAGAGGGTTAGTATTACCTAGTTTATAATTGTAGGGACAGGGACAATCAATCCTTATGAAGAAACAGAAAATTCATCCAGTTCAAGAAAAAGGATTATGAAATATATGGGTAAAGTTGTATATGGATTATGTGGAAGGGGTGATGATATATTTTAGATTTTTGTCTTTACACAAAACTTAAAATACTTAACAAGCTAAAATGCAGGAAGTAGATGATGGAAATTTCAAGAAAGAATAAAAGAAGAAATGGTAACCTTAAAGAATAGGATAATTAAAAAGAAAGAAAGAGAGAGAGAAAGAGAGAAAGAAAGAGACGTAGAGAAAGGAAGAAAAGAGGAAAGGAGGGAGGGGAGACCAAGAAAGAGTGAGAAAGAGAGAAAGAAAGCAAGCTTAAGCAGTGTAGATAACCCACTTTCAAACTGTGATTTTTAGTTTAAAGTATTAGTTTACTTTAGTTTAACAAACATTTATCCATACTAGGAAAAAGGTAAAACAGGAAGAAAAATGTTTCTGAGCAGCATCCAAAACAGTAGGAGACAGAGACTGAGAAAAGTTTTCAGGAGTACTTGTAGCAAGTAATTACAGACGTGCAAATGGTGTCTTGGCTGTGTACTGAGGGGATTAAGAATATAGGGAAATACAGGAAAATAAAATATTGTAGAGCCAGTGTATTGGTGCTATTAGTGGTAGAAATTCCTGAAGAATAAAATATCTAGTGTTAGTAAAGAAAGACAAAAGAAAAGGCAATTAGGAATTTAAGAGTTCAAGGGACTGGAACCCAGTGTATTGAATGCTGTTCTGCATGGAAGTTTGAGTCACTTCTATCGTGGGATAGGATGCTGTCAAATGTTTATAGGTAGCGGTGGAGAGAATGGCAGAGAACAGGACTGGAAACCTGCAGTTGGTAGGAATAAGTGCTCTGGAGATTGGTAGGCAGGGAATGAACAGTGATGAATTGCACAGTCCTACGGCTTGTCACTCAAAGGAGCTGGGTCTTTTGATGAAATGAAGGAGGAAAACATGGAAGCAACTAGGTAAGCACTGAGTATGTCTACATTCTTCTTAGGTCTTGTGCTATTTATTCACAGGGTAATTAGAAGAGTTAACTCCATACTTGATCTTAGCGAAAAGGCCAAGAAGCAAAGAAAAGTTAATTCCAAGGGGATGTCAGGGTCAGCAGGATACACAGGAGGCGCTGACTTCTTGTGGAATGCAAAGGTCAATGAAAGACTTAGAGAAGTTAAAGGTAATTTTGTTCATGGCAGGCTGTAGAGTCAAAATGCATGGATGAGATACTTGGTGCTAACAAAGAAGCCACCAATTTAAATTGGATAATAGAATACACAGAATTGTTTGATAATCAGCCCTCACCTGAAAGAGTTTTAAATTTTTAAAAAAGAGGGGCATGCGTGAAGAATTTATAGCTATTTTGGAATATATTTATAAAAATTCTCAGCATGTCTTCCTTATAAACTGTCGGAACAAAGCAGGTGAACCTGGGTCTGATGAGGAAGAAGTGTTGTTCCCAGGCTTTCCTTAGAGCTTATGAGGAGAACAAACCTCACAAAAATCTGCCAGACCCCTGTCTTCTCCCAGGATAGGTGAATATTCCCCAAAACTTTCAAATCCAATTGCTTTATCTCCTACAAGCAAGCTTCACGTTCTGCCTTCAAATTTCACCCTTACATCGGCTTCATAATGTGATTATGAAAAAATAAAAGTAATTACATGTTTATAATAATTTATGGAAACCAAAGTTAAATTTAAAAATATAAATATCACTAACCATTCCAATGGACGAATAATATTTTATTCATACGCCTACATACACACATAATTCAGTAACATCAAGTGTCCTTTTCCATGCAAAATCTATAAATGTGCATTTTATTTTCACAAAACTCATAGCCAATTAATGGCTATTTTCTGCCTAAATCACCCTGTTACTGATCATTTGTGCTTTCCCTGTCATCTTCTCTGTATATTCGGTAACTAGTTCCTATCAGTTTTTTAATAAATATATACTAAATATGTGAATTTTTTTTACATAATCATTTAATCTTTGTACAGTGAACCAGAGTACCTGAGTTATGGCAATGTATAATGAAATGGTTGCTAAGGGATTTAAAATATGTGATGTGGAAAGTCATTGGCAAGACAGACAAAACACTTTATGTCAAAACATATAGATTTTTTTTTCAAGTAAGAACATAGGAAAGTCAGCTTGGAAGTGGCAGCTTTGTGCTCTCTTTGATTTAATACAAGTTCCCCAAAGTATTTTGAATTATCTTTAGAGATGTTTTCATGGTTCATTTTCCTCCTCAAGGTATAAGGCTTATGCAGTTGTTTGGGATATAAAATACATTTTATAGCTGAACGTATTTTAATGAAGCTTCAATTGCATTTAAAATAATACAGAATACTACTAATCATGCTCAGGTGTGTTTTTGTCAAGGGCTCATAAGATTTTTACCTTGTTTCAATAGTTAGCTAGTTCTCTTTACTCAAGTATCACATAAATTAGATTTTAATAAGTATGGTGTATAATATTTATTCACAGTATTTGAGATTTACAACTACTTTTGAAATTAGTTACATGCCTGTTATGTACTATAGAATCAAAATTAAATGTAATAAATATAAATATCATCATATAATTTAAATTGACCAGCATACTTTCTTCATATATACATAAACACACATAATTTAGAATGGTAAGTTAAAATGTCCTTTCCCATACAAATTCTATGAATGGGCATTTTATTGTCCCAAAAATAATAGTCAGTTTTTTTAATGTTGACAAAAGGATTGAAGGAATTAAAATGTAAAGATTAAGAACTTTGTTGTTACATATTTAGATTTACGTCTTTTCCACTAGGCTTTGGCACAACTAGGACCGTTGATACCATATTGAAATAGTTTAGTAGAAAAAAGGCATAGTTTCTGGCTAAATCTTCAAATTTCTCCTCTTTGCTCCCCAAACCCTCTCAAAGGATGTCCCACCTTTCACACAGAGTTAACCCCACTTAACTCTGAGGTTAGGAAAACTTTGGTACTGATTACTCAGTGCTCATTAAATCTTTAGAATTATATCACTAACAATACTGGAGATGAAGAAGAATTAGGAGATGCTTTCTTGGATCCCACTATCATCACTATTTTTACGCATATTATAGTAGCATTGACATTTTCCTAATGGGTCCAGAAAAGACTCATCACCAATTTGACATGTCTGATGGCCCTATTTTAGGATATATAGCATATCTAATACTTCTTTCTACTGATTGGACAATATTACATATTACAGACTTTGAGGTTGCAAAAAGTAGTCAGATAATTTTATGTTTAATATAACAGTAGAAAAACAATGCTTTGCTTTTTTTTCTTCTCAGAGGTGACAAGGACAAGCTTCTAAGTGCATGGAAAATCAAACAGAGGTACAAAAAAAAACCCTAAATGTGATGTCTGATTGAGCAGATATAGGACAAATAGAAGAGAATCTAGTCCTCCAAAGTGGGGAAGTTTTCAAATACTTGCTTAAGAACAGCTTGTGTACAGTGCACAGTGTGAGAGCAGAAGCTTCCTGTGACCCCATTTTGCATCACAGTGAAGGCAGGAACACTAACCAGGTCACTTTGTAGCTCTCATAAACATTTCACTATTCCACTAATTATTCCATTATTGATCAAATAAATTCCAACAGATGGCACCACAGTCCATCATCTTTAAAACTAGAAAAGCTGATTCTAAAGTTTGTCACAAGTTGATGTTAAAAAAAACTCAAGATGGAATAAAATTATGAAAAAAGGGGCGACTAGTATTAATGTTAATTACTCTCCTAGTTATTAAAACATTAAAATCAGTCATGAGGATATCTGTTATCTTGTGTGTTAGGTTAAGGGCCAAGTATTTGAAATTTTATGAGGTCAATTCTTAATGATTGTATTTGTTTGAACAGAGGTCAGGATACAACCTGCTTTAGGATGACGAAATAACTTTCAGTCCAAGCAGCAACACATCTTGGATTAAGAAGAGAGGAAGGCTGCTTGCCCAACAGAAAGACAAGTGGTTCGAAGGTGGAGCTGTTTTGCCATAAAAGGAAATAGGAAGGTCAGCTCACAATTTTAATGCCATTTTTAGTAAATCTATTATTTTATATCATAACTAGAGTTATCATCACATATCCACTTCAGAATTTAAGAATTCATGGATCTAGGTCCCCTTTTTGATTCAGAGTCCTTATCACCCATCCCTTTCTCCTGTCAGAGAAAAAAACAAAATCTTTAAAGTTTATCATTTCAACATGTCTTTATATTTTACCACATGTGGAGAAATCCCCAAGGAATGCATTGTTCTTCTGTGTGTTTTAAAATATTTTGTAGCTGGTACAATTCTCTGATTTCTTCCGCAGATTGCGTTGTTTCCCCTCCCAGGATTAGTTGGTTAGCTACATTCATGTTAATACGTGTGACTCTGTTCCACTCATCCTCGGCTGTTGCATTGGATTATATCAAATCAGCTGTTGTTGTACAGAGATGACAATTTCCCCAGGGTAACTCTTGACCGTAAAAATTTACTGGCAAATAAGTGAAAGGCATTTTCAAATTCAGTAGATCTGGTCTAGTAGTTTTCATGGGGAACTGTATTAAATTATATTTGCATCATCAGTCTGTAAGCTGTCCCATTCCTCTACAGTATTTTTAAGATTTTTTAAGTGTCAAAAAATCTCTGTATTTTTAGTTGCTATTTTTCTTAGGCAATGCCACTTATTTCCCATTTTTACTGGTAATTCAGTTGTCTTTTTCAATATATAGCTTTGTTACATCTTTTGTCTGTTTTCTGCCATATTTTAGCACATAATTTGTATAAATTCTATTTTCTTTATCTTAAATATTTTATGAATTTAAAAATTTTGTAATTATTTGTGTTTTTTAAATCGTGCTTCTTGTATTACACGTATGTTCACTAGGAACTGATTTTTAAGGGTGGTTCCAGCTTTATTAAACTTTTTTGGCATAGATACGAAACACCTGTAACTAATTCATAGACTAGTTATCCCTTCCACATGGTGGAGCAAAGCCACTGCAGCTGAATGTTCAGTCCATCTTCAGGCGTAGGTTTGCGAGCTCTCTCTTCTGTTCTGTTGATCAGTTTATTATAACAGCATGACAGCACCACACATCCCTTATTACTGCAGCTCTTAAAATACCTCTATTCTATTATTCCACAAGTATAAAGCTATCTCTTCTTGCTGGTTACTATTACAAAGAAATATATAAGTAAACTTTTCAAGTGCTACATAAATTATTACTGTTATTTTAAATTCCAGTTTTTGTAAATAACTCTATAAATTGAGTTGAATAAACCGGTTTACAATATTGAGAATCTATTAGTCTCACACATAAATATACCATTGCTCTAAACTTTCTAGGTTTTCCAACATTTATATCTTTCTTCATTAAAGCATATATTCTTTTTACTTTTATACAACATTTTTATATTTTATAGTATATTTTTAGAGTAACTTTTGTATGTTTAGATAAATTTAGATAGACAAATGCTAGTCATTATGTTATAGTTGCTTATAGTATTCAGTACAGTAGCATGTTGCAGGTTTATAGCCCATGAGCATAAAGCTATACAATATAGCAAGGTGTGTAGAAGTTATGCCATCAAGGTTTGTATAACTATATTATGTTTGGTCAAGGAGGAAATCATCTAATGATGCATTTCTGAAAACATATACCTGCAATTAAGAGACATGTGACTAAATATAAAACAAATTTACCATTTGCTGTACTGATGTTCATAAGAAAGATTGACTAGTAATTTCCTTCCTTCCTTCCTCCCTCCCTCCCTCCCTTCCTTCCTTCCTTTCTTTTTTTTTCACTTTTTGGCCAGGGCTGGGTTTGAATCCACTGCCTCCAGCATATGGGGCTGGCTCCTTTGAGCCACAGGCACCGCCTGTAGTTATCTTTCTTTAATATCCTTACTTGATTATTCATAACAAAGCTAAGAACCCTGAAAAAGTATTATTGGACAGTGGAGTCTTTCTGGTCATAGAAGAGTGTGTTAAATATAATTATCTGTTCTATGAATATATGTTAGAAATAGCACATAAAACTCTCTAGATCTGATATATTTAAGGTAGATGTTAGAGTACTTAATCAAATATTGTAATGGTTGTAGGGTAATATTTCTATTTTTTTCTTGTGTCAAATATATGCACATGCCTTAGTTACAGATGCAAAGAGATTAAAATATCATTGTTCTGAAAATTTACCATTTTACCTAAGTTCACAAATTATTTTGCATTAACATTTTACATAACAATTGCCTGTAATATTTTCAGGCAATATTTTTGTATGATTCTAAGTGAGTTACTCCGTTTTGTACTGCTATAAAAGCATACCTGTGGCTGGGTAATTTATAATGAAAAACAGGTTTATTCAGCCCAGGTTTCTGCAGATTGTCTGAGATGCATCATGCCAGTTTCTACTTCTGGTGAGAGCTTCAGGGACCTTCTAGTTAAGGAGGAGCTTCAGGGAACTTCCAGTGAAGAGGGAGAGAGCCTGTCACATGGCAGGAGAAGGAGCAAAGGGAGGGAAGAGGTGATGCCAGGCTTTGTAAAGCAATCAGCTCTCCTGGGACTCAGGGAAAGGAGAACTCACTCATTCTCAGGGGAAGGACAAAGCCATTCATGAAGCCATCTTCAAGGAACTGGGGTATATATAATGCTAACTTGGAAAATCACTGAGAGATACTTTATGGCCGAATATGCAATTTTTATATTCCACACGAGACTGGGAAGAGTTGTCTGTAACTGTCACATGCAGGGTTCTTAGACACAGCTTGCTAATTTTGTTGTTCAAACCTTTAATGTATCACTGTAATTTTGTCTACTTTGATTGTAATTTCACAATTGTTTTCCTTCGTTTAACATTGTCATCTTCTTTTCATTTTATCACCACATTTGTCTTATAATTTTATCAATATTTGCTTCATTTTATATTTTAGAATTGAAAGTTACAGTATCTAATGTCCTGGATATTCTATTTCTTCCGTGTGGATTTTGGTATCCTGTTCTCTCATGTGGTTTGAAATATTAAATTTTGAGACTTATTCACATGGCTGGTGGGTAAACTTTTCTGGTCTTCTGTCAGGATATGTACCTGGACAGGTGAGTTGTATTATTTCTTTTTCCAAGTATCCCAGGATGCTAAAACACTTGAACCTCTTTTCCCTTATTTTCTGAGTTTGTGGTTTTCTGATGTCTGCAAAAAGTGCAATTCCAAATAATAAATCAATGACTGTGATGACCAAATGCTGATTCTAAGTTCTTGATGGAGGCTGTTTTCTCAATCTAGAACCAATTCTGAAATTATTAGTTAGCTTTTTTCCTCCATTACTTGGAAAACAGAATTTTTGTTTCATCCTCTTTAAGCGTCTATGCAAAATGCAAGAGTTTTAATTGCACTCCCCTCCCCACACCATGAGCTGGCACAAATGCCCATGTCCCCAAGCCGCTTCAAAACATAGGATCGAAATCTTGCTATCACTTAATGTCGTCAAGGTTCATGTCTTGCTCACCCATTTTGGTTTTTGGTTTCTTCTTTTTGGGATCTGTGAATTTCACTTTGAGCCATTCAATGAAAACAATGTTTGACAAAGTCCATGTAGCAAGTTTAGGTGTCCTGTTGTGCAAATTTTTCTCAAACATCTAACGTGTGCTACTGCCAAACAAAGAAAACACTGTGTAATTTGAAAGATTCATAAATTTTGTTTTAAAGTCCATCTTGAAATACATTGCATATTAAACAAAGAATAAATGTTTAACCTAGATTTGGAAAGCCTACCATTTACCTTTAAATCTTATCACAATATGGCACAATTATAATATTACACCATTTGGCATGACCTACTCATATAAAAAATATTTATTTTCTTTTTCAGAGTTTTTAAGCTTTGTAAAGAAAAGCTTTAGTAAATTTAGGAAAAAATCATATTTAAATAATATTTGATAGCAACCACAGCATTAAGAAATTATTCTATAAAACAAAAAACGAAAGTAAAGGTATTATTAAATCCCTCCTACTGTTAAAGCCAAGACCCAGAAGTAATTACAACAATGTAGATCTAAAATTCACTGTAGATATTTATCTACATGTAATAAAAACTAGAAGTTAGTGGCTTTTTTTTTTTTTTTTTTTAATTTTGACAGGTACTCCTTTTTGACACATTTAAAACTTTGTCTTTTTTCTTGGCTCCTTCTCTGTGCCTAATGCAGTTCTTGAGATACATTAATGGCAAAGAGAGACAAATATTTTCCCTCGTGAAGTTTGCTTATGTTCACGTGAGGGAAGCTGAAAATCAGCTAGTAAAAACATAAATAAAACTCTTGCAGTGAGAAACGCCAAAAAGAAATAAAGCTGAATAAGTAGCCCCTGAGTGATATGGATGAGAGTAATATTAAATATGAGTACCAAGGACACAGTCTTTGGAAAGGTTTATTTTAACCACGCAGGCATCTTAAAGCCCCTGCATATGTTCTCTTCTTTGCTCACATTGCCTACAGGACCTCTCTCAGTCTGTGATCTTTGACAGTTGTATTATAACGTACTTCGAGTATTCTTACTTGGTTTCAATGTTATTTGAGACCTTAGACCTTCCTGTACCTGGATATTTATGTTTTTCTCCTAGTTAATTCTTTTTATTACTATTTCTTTGAATAAGCTTTCTATCCCTCTTTATTTTTCAATTCTCTCTTTAAGTCCCAAGCCTGAATATTTGCCCCAAACCTAACATTTGCCCTTACATTGTCTCAATGATCCTGTAAGCTTTATTCATTCCTTTTCTTTCTCTTTTCTATTTTCTCCACTATGTGTTTTCAAATAGCCATTTTTTAAGCTTGCTGGCTGTTCCTTTCATTTTATCATTTCTGCTGTTGATGTTCTCTGTTGCATCATTCATTTCATTCATTTTTTGAGCTCAAGGATTTCTGTCTAATTTCTATATTATTTCAATATCTTATTAAATTTATTTTATAAATTTCTGAATTGATTCCGTGATTTCTTGAAGTTTTTTAAACTTCCTTAAAACAGTCATTTTAAATTATTTTTCTCGGAGTTCACACAGCTCAATAAGTTTAAGGTTAACCTTTGGTGACTTACTTTGTCCATTTGGTGAGTTCATATTACTCTGAATTTCTTTTTTTTTTTTTAAAGACAGACTCTTACTCTGGTGCCCAGGCTAGAGTGTCATGGCATCAGCCTAGCTCACAGCAACCTCAAACCCCTGTCCTCCTGTCTCAGCCTCTTGAGTAGCTAGGACTACAGGCATCCAAAACAATATCCAGCTATGGTTTCCATTTTTAGTAGAGAATGGGTCTGGCTGTTGCTCAAGCTGGTCTCAAACTCCTAAACTCAAGTGGCCTCCCGTCTCAGCCTCCCAGAGTGCTAGGATGACAGGCCTCAGCACTGTGCCAGCCTTGTGGATGTGTGACAATTTCAGTATCTTAAAGGATTAGGTATCTATTCCCATCTTGTCAGTTTATCTTTGCTGGTGTCTGTCCTCCTTCAGTGAGCCTTCCAGAGAGTCTGAGCCATTGACACTTCTGTTCCCTTTACCTATGATATTGCAACCTTCTCAGCATTACAGGGTTCTCTGAGAACAAACTTGTCACAAGTTCCCAGTGGCTCCAAGGTTAATATTGCTCTGTGGCCCAGGTGGACTGTGCAAGACCCGAGGAGGCTGTTGGGTCTGTGGGAAAAACTGATCAGGGACCCAAATCCAGGAGACTGTCCCAATCACTTGGACACATAAGTCTCTGAGCAGATGTCTGCAAAGTCAGGACACGACCCTCAGTGCAGCAGAAGGGGTCGAATTGGAGATTGCACTCCCTCAACATCGGCTATGAAATGGATTTTGCTGGTGTCGTGGCCTTGTGCCCAGCATTTTTAAAGTGGAACTTCAACTGAAGGAGGCTGGAGCTCACCCACAGAGCAGCTTTCATGTTCTCTGCTGGGACTGATGTCAGTAGGCAGAGAAACCTCTCTGCTGAGACACCAGTGTGTGCAATTCCTCTTGGACTACTTGGCACATAGTTTTGGTTGCAAACTCAATGACAAAAGGGGCTATAGATAAGACTCTTGGAAAATGAGGCAGTTTGTGGGCTAGAACCTGTGAATACAGTCAATGGATCAGTCATCTGAGTACCATTCTGTGCTCACAAAATTACTCAAGTAGGTCTTGGGGCTTTAATGAAATTTTACAACCTCCTACAAGAGTTCTGAGTTTGCTGCCGTTAAATGTTTTTTGTCCTCCCTGCACCTGGGTACCAAATTCTTGTGATAGTATGACATGAGTGGGTTACCTCCTATTCTACCATCTTGCTCAATATTCTATTTTAAAATTCTGTGGTGTTTTATAGAAAAGCATGGAAATTCAACAGTAAGATATTTCCATGTCAAGGTAAAATTGACCAAACTGTCTTTCTGTAATAGAGTACTATAGAACATGACTCTAAAGAGCACACAGTACAGACTTTACAGGTGCTTTTTGTTGTTGCTGTTAATCTGTCTTCTACCATATATTTATCGCATTTGTTTCTCAAAAAAGGTGAAAATTGTCATATAATGATGGTCTCTCTTTTGACTTTAAGAAATTTTGAACTTTACAACACTGACTAAAAGTTAACTTTAACTTTCAAATCTAAATTCACATTTTCAAAATGAAAAAGGAAGGTTATAAACTGTAGATGTGAAAAAATACCTTTTAGAATTTTAGTTTAAAAATAATATTAAGTTTACATTTTTTAGTCAAAATTTTCTTTGACTTAATTAAAAAGTACAAACTATCATAACTTGCATGCTAACTTGCTAAAATATAAAATGAAATACAAGCAGTTGCATTCATATATCTAATGCAATGGCAAATTGTATGACCTAATTTCATGTATGCAATTAGCAGTTCAACTAAATCTCTTACTCTGACTTACTGGAAATATGTTGGTGCCCATGAGAACCAGCAGGGTACTATCTATTTTAAGAATGTCTTAATAGTAGGTTATGATCAGTTTTAGACTATTTTTATTAATTTATAAATTTACAATTTTTTGAGAAAAGTAGAGCTGTCTAATGTGTTTCATAAATCATACCTAATTTTTAATGTATGGTAAATAATAGGCAAGGGACACTGATGGCTTTATTGGCTTTCTCTGTTTCAAATTTCTAAACTAAATTGGTAGGAAAGAATAGAATAATGGCTTCTCAGCCTTCTGGCTAAGATCAAATGAAAATGATAGAATAAATGAACTTTCCTGTATTTCATAGATGAAAATAGATAACTTTTATTGACTTTTATAGGGGATATTTGGTTTTCCCGAATGTAGGAATTAAAGGAGGATATTCATATTGAAACTTTGGTTCATTTATTAAACTAAAGTTTCCATTCAACTTCACACTTTAGAAGAGAAACATGTGAGATTTTGAATTTTTGTTTTAAGTATTATTTTTGTCTGTATGTTTTTTTTTAATTTATTTATTTTTATTGTTAAATGATAGCTGTGTACATTAGTGTAATCAAGGGGTACAATGTGCGGGTTTTATATACAATCTGAAATATTCTCATCAAACTGTTCAACGTCCACATCTACGGTGCATCTTAGAATGGGTACAGGCGAAACTTACTAAATGCGGAAAAAAAATGCCTACATACAGTAACTAAGAAAATGCCATGAAGGCTATGCTGAACAGTTTGTTTGAATGTTTTTATTTCCCTAAAACTCATATGTTAAAACCTTTTTACCCAAATGTTAGTTTTAGGAAGTTATGTCTTTGGGAAATAATTAAGTCATAAGGGTGGATTAGTGCCCTTTTTAAATTTAATTTTTAATTAAATTTATGACTGTATACATTTAGGGTGTACAATGTGATAATTTTATATTTAATGTGGAATGCTTAAGTCAAACTGATTAACATATCCATCATCTCACTTACTTATTGTTTGCGGTAAGACATTTAAAATTTACTCTTATTTTAAAATACATCCTTGCATTGTGCACATTAGATGAGTTCCCACCAAATGCCCTCCCTCCTCCCACCAAACACCCTTCCTTCTTCTCCTCTTTTCTCCCGCCTCTCCCCTCCCACTTGCTGGACTATATTTGTGTTTTATCATTCATATGACTGTTTCTATATTGGTCTCATAATAGTATTAAGTACATTGGATACTTTTTTTTCCCATTCTTGAGATACTTTGCTAAGAAGAATATGCTCCAACTCCATACAGGTAAATATAAAAGATGTAAAGACTCCATCTTTTCTTATGTCTGAATAGTATGCAATTTGTTAATCCATTCATGGTTGATGGGCATTTGAGTTGCTTCCATGACTTGGCAGTTATGAACTGGGCTGCAATAAACATTCTGCTGCAAATGTCTCTGTGGCAAAATGATTTTTGTTCTTCTGGGTAGATATCTACATTAGTTTTTGGCTGAACTTTTTAAAAATACAACTACATATTGGAGTCTTTTACTAATTTTATATTTGTCATCTAGATCCTTTATGTGAAAATCAATGTATTTGAAGGGAATGTGTAAAAGTTTGTGAATCTTGTGTGCAAAATCCATCCATCGATCATTTTGCATTCTTTGCATTGCTTTATAGATGTAGGCCGTGCTTCTGCATCATTTGGTTAAATAAACCACCTTTTCTCTAGGCATTTTCAACTTGTTTTCATACTTCTATTATTTCTTTTTCTTTGATTCCTTATCTTTTTATTGAATTATAACTGTGTACATTAATGCATTGATGGGGTACAATGTGCTGATTTTATATACAATTTGGAATGCTTATGGAAGCCCCAGAAAACCACCTTCTTTCTCTGCCACATGATATGACAAAATTAAGTCAGACTTCATGTACAAGGAAGTGGAACCTCACCAGACACTGAAATTGCCAGCTTTATCTTGGACTTCCTAGCCTGCAGAACTGTGAGAAGTCAAGGGTTACTGTTTATAAGCTACTAATTTATGACATTTGTACCAAAATTAGTTTTTATAGCAACACATTTTACTAGTGAGTCAAGGTGGTTTGCAACTTTCATATTAACCATGTAATAGCACTTTTATTGAATTGCCCATCTAAGTTTTTCATCCATTCTAAAATGATGTTTCTTGTGTCATAATTTTTGACTAACAGTTTTATTTACACAGGATAAAATCTTAGGTTAGATAATAACACATGTGTTTTTTTTTTTTTTTCTTCATTTTTTGAACTTCTTAATGGTGGTAAATTTCTGTGAACAAATACAGTATTCAAATTATCAAACTTTCATGAGAGTGCTTTTTATGTTTGAGATAATAAATCTTTGCCTAAATAAAGTTCTTAAAGATAGTATCTTATATTTTCTCCCAGTAGCTTTCTAGGAAAGCTGAAGACTAGCTGAGTTTTTCCTCATAAAATAACTTACTATTTCAAATTAAAAATGTAATGTACCTGGTGTGGCACCTGTGGCTCAAAGGAGTAGGGCACTGGCCGCATATATCAGAGGTGGCAGGTTCAAACCTGGCCCCATCCAAATAAACAATATGTAATGTACCTTTCTAACAAGCTAAAAAGGAATAGCTACATAAAAATCTTATTTATTAAAAAGTAATTGACAAAATCCAACTTTTGTTTATGATTTGACAAATAGGGAAAAAAAAGCATCAAAATAGTAATAGAATGGAAATTCTTAAACCTGAAATAGAACATCTAAAAATAATTTATGATTAATGTCATACTTAAAGGTAAAAAGAATGAATTATGTTGCCCTAACGTTCATAACAAGTCAAAGATGTCAACTTACACAACTTCTGGTCAAAATTGTACTGAAGTTCTAGCCATTATAATCAGTCAATACAAAGAAATAAAAATTACTTAGATTGGAAACAAATGAGTAAAAGTGTTTTTCTCTGAAGACAATATAAATATCCATGCAGAAAATCTGAAGGAACTAAAAATAAACTATTAAAACTAATTAGTGAGTATAACAAATTTACAGGATGTAAGATAAATATATGATTATAAATTATAATTATATTTACTAGTAACAAGTAATCAAAAATTAAAATAATTAAAGAAAATAACATTTACAATAGCACAAAATACTTGAGTAAAATATTAATAAGAACTAAAAAAAGTGAAGAAATATACCTTGTCGAGTGGTCAGAAATCTTAATATTATTAACATGTCAATTTTTCTTGTGTATGTATTCTGATAAATGCAGAGGTAAATGATATGTATTCTGCAAAATGCAAATCAAAATACTTGCTAATAGATATTCACATGTCCTGCTCTTTTTCTGGCAGAATTAAATAATTTTCATCATTTTCTTCCAAGTGTATTCAAAATAGCAGTTTCAAAGGCTGTGTCATATGCCCCAATACACTTACTAATAATGAATGTCTTCTTTTAAGTCACATTTCTTACATTCGCATGTGCTGCCAAGAAGACAGACTTCAACTGGTATTGGGAGAGAAGTGAAAAGGTTGAAAATTTTAAATAACTACAGATCTATTTTCCCAACTGGTGTCAGAGTCTTTTGTAATGATTAATATAGGCTTTAATTCCCATCAAATTGTCAGAAAACAACACATATAAACTTTTTGAACTGATTGAGGGCAGAAGAGAATGTGTCAAGGAATTTCAAAGTCAGATGGTGGGGTTGTAATTAGAAATCTCAATAATGAAGGCAGCTGGATTATTATTTATTTTAGAATTAAGTTTTATTTTGCAGTTTTTTCCCAGGGCTAGGTTTGAGCCCACCACCTCCAGCATATGGGGCCAGCACCCTACTCTGTTGAGCCACAGGTGCCGCTGCCCTAGAATTAAGTTATTTTATTTTATTTTATTTTATTTTATTTTATTTTATTTTATTTTATTTTATTTTATTATTAAATCATAGCTGTGTACATTAATGCAATCATGGGGCACCATACACTGGTTTTATAGAATATTTGACATATCTTCATCACACTGGTGAACATAGCCTTCCTGGCATTTTCTTAGTTATTGGGTTAAGACATTTATATTCTACATTTACTAAGTTTCCTTAGTACCCTTGTAAGATGCACCGTAGGCGTAGTCCCACCAATCACCCTCCCTCCACCCATCCTTCCCCCTTTAAGTTTTATTTTAATAGAAATTCTTGCTTTCCAAAATAAAAAATGACTAGGACATATGGTTCTGAAAACATTCTTTATTTCCATTTCTATCAAGTTCTTATCCTAGATAACTCTTTAAAAAGTGATATCTGCGGCTAGGTCTCTGTAGCTCAGTGAGTAGGGTGCCAGCCACATGCACCCAGGCTGGTGGTTCAAACCCAGCCTAGGCCTGCTAAACAACAATGACAATTGCAACCAAAAAATAGCTGGGGGGGGGGGAAGAAGGGAGAAGGGGGGGAAGATGGCCAACTGTTAACAACCCTCAGCAGAGAATCCTGACCAGAGGGAGAAAAACTGGACAGAATTAGATTCTAGGAAGCCACAGGTGGGGAGCTAATTCAAGAAAGAAGTTTGGCAAGCTGTAACTTCGAGGAAGAGCATTAAAGAAAATAAATTACAGGTACAAAACCTATCAACTAGTGAATAGTAGACCCCTCCCCTCTGCTGGAGACCCACCACGAACTCTCTGTAAGCAAGCAGGGAATAATAGACCTCTCATTTTACATCACTGGAGAGAGCCACTGAACACCAGGTCCCTTCTCCAGGGACCTGAACCTAGACACCACCTCACCAGGCATAAAATTGAACAGATATTTTCCCCCACAATTCCAAACTCCCAGTCTACCCTTTCTCCCTCACATGGAAGTCTGAAATTCTCCCTGGAAAGCACAGAGTGTTTGGTCTTTTTCTAGGAGATCTGGGCATAGTGTGGACCACCAACCATCAGGATAGAATCTGTGACTAGTGGAGAAGAAAGAGGGTGTGGGATGAAAGAGACACTAAGTGGGAAGAGGAGCAGTCCCTTGGTTATGTGGTGGTGTTGACCCTCCATTTGGGCTGTGTCTGGCAGGAAAGTGGTTACCCCATGTGGACTGAGTTCAGTGGGCAGAGCTAGTCCCCAGCCCCAGCTGGGCCTGTGAGTAGAGGCCTACCAGGTGTGGACCAAGACCTGAGTGCAAAGGCATGATCCCCTGACTCCAACAGAGTCAGGAAGCCTCCAGGAGTATAATGACACCTGCAGGGGGGCATGGCCCCTGGACTCCAGCTGGGCCAGTGAGCAGAGGTTTGCGAGGTGTGGACTTGAGACTGGTGAGCAGGGTCATGGTCCCCTGACTCCAAGTGGTCTGGCAAGCAGAAGCTTGTTGTGTGTGAACTAAGACAGGGGGACAAAGGCAGGGTCCCTGGCTTCAACTGGGCCTCTGAGCAGAAAAGCGGACAATAGTGTGGACTTAGTCTGGTGGGCAGGGGCATGGATCTCTGGCTCCAAATGTGCTGCTGGAGCCCTTTGGATCCCTCTCTATTGAGCAGGGTTTGTACTGCCTGAAACAATTTAATTGGAACTCGTGTCTGGGGCTATCCACCTGGGGACACTCTGAGGTTGACCTTCAAAGTTCTGTAGTGGAAAAGAACTGAAGGGTGGGGGCTGGGCACCTCATCTGTCTTTATCTATTCATAGCTGAGATTTAAACCTAATACGGTGGCTTCTTAGGCTAGGGTAGAGTTTGGCTGATATCAAAATAGAACTAGCTTAAACTATCTCACCAAGTAGGTCCTCAGAGTCTCTGGCCAAAACTCGGAAAGGGGCCTCTTTAAGGTTGTAGGAGATAAGCCACAATTACAAAGCCTAGTGCTTTGGTAAGGGGCTGATTGTCTCTACCCCCTGGGAATCCCAACTCAATTTCACCCTAGCAGTTCTAATAACCAAACAGTGGAAAATAAACATGGTGCAGGATGAATGGAAGTACTCTGACAACATGAATAATCAGAATAGATCAATCTCCCCAAGAAATGACAAAGGAGATACAACTGAAGATGCCATGCACAAACAAATGGCTGAAATGTCAGAAATTAAATTCAGAGTATGGATGGCAAATAAGATGAGTAGAATGGAGGAAAAGAAATTGAAATCCAAAGATTAGTTCTAAAGTAGTCTCAAGAAATTAATAAATCCAAAGACAAAGTCACCAAAGATATGGACATAATGAGAAAAGAGATAGCAGAGTTCCAGGAAATGAAAAAGTTAGTCAAGGAGCTCCAAAATACAGTAGAATTTCTCAGTAAGAGAGTGTACCCAAATAGGGTCAGAGGAGATCAAACTCTCACTCTTTGCTGATGATATGATCCTATACCTGGAAAATCCCAGGGACTCAACTTCAAAGCTGTTAGAAGTAATCAAGGAATACAGCAGAGTCTCAGGATACAAAATCAATACTTACAAATCAGTAGCTTTTATATATGCCAACAATAGTCAAGTTGAAAATATAGTCAAGAACTCTATTCCTTTTACAGTAGTGCCGAAGAAGATGAAATATCTGGGAATTTACATAACAAAGGACATGAACGATTTCTATAAGGAGAATTATGAAACTCTGAGAAAAGAAATAGCTGAAGATATCAACAAATGGAAAAACATACCATGCTCATGGCTGGAAATTATCAATGTTGTTAAAATGTCCACACTACCCAAAGCAATCTACAGATTTAATGCAATCCCTGTTAAAGCATCACTGCCAAACTTTAAAAAGCTTTAAAAAATAGTGTTTCATTTTATATGGAATCAGAAAAAATCTCAAATAGCAAATACATTACTCAAAAATAAAAACAAATCAAAAGGTATCACATTAACAGACTTCATGCTATACTGTATATCTATAGTGATCAAAACTGCATGGTACTGGCACAAAAACAAAGAAGTGGATTTATGGAACAGAACAGAGAACCGAGAGATGAACGCTGCTACTTATCTTCATTTGATATTTGGCAAGCCTATCAAAAATATTCAGTGGGGGAAAGACTCTCCATTTAACAAATGGTGCTGGGTGAACAGGCTGGCAAACTGTAGAAGACTGACTCTGGAGCCCTACCTCTCACCATTAACTAAAATTGATTCTCACTGGATGAATGATTTAAACTTAAGATGTGAAACTATAAAAATACTAGGAAACTATAAAAAATGCAGGGAAAATACTTCAAGAAATCAGCCTGGGAGAATATTTTATAAGGAGAACCTCTTGGGCAAATGAAGCAACACCAAAAATATATTACTGGGATCTGATCAAACTAAAAAGCTTTTGTACAGCCGAGAGCACAGTAAATAAATCAAACAGACAACCCTCAGAATGGGAGAAGATTTTTGCAGGTTATATTTCTGACAAAGTTCTGATAACTAGAATCCACAGAGAACTCAAACCAATCCATAAGAAAAGAACAAATAACCCCATTTCTACATGGGCAAGAAACTTGAACAGAAGCTTCTCTGCAGGTGAATGACCTGCAAACACATGAAAAAAATACTTATTATCCTTAATCATCAGAGAAATACAAATCAAAACCACTTTGAGATATCATTTAACTCCAGTAAGATTAGCCCACATAAGAAAATCCTCAAACTACAGGTGTTAGCGTGGATGCGGAGAGAAGGGAACAACTCTACAATGCTGGTGGGAATGCAAGCTAATACAATTGAGAGAATCATATGGTCTTTATTTTTTATTTTTTTGATGTGATGTATTATATTTATAGATTTGCATATGTTGAATCAACCAACCCTGTAACCCTGGAATAAAACCAATTTGATCATGGTCTATAATTTTGTTTATGTGTTGTTGAATTGTTTGCTGTATCTTGTTGAACATTTTTGCATTGATATTCATTAATGATATTGGTCTATCATTTTTTTTTTCTTTTCGCAAAGAAGTTTGGAGAATACTCAAGGAACTAAACATAGACCTACGGTTCGATCCTACAAGTCCTCAACTAAGAATATACCCAGATGATTAAAAATTATTTTACAACAAAGACATTTTTACCAGAATGTTTACTGCAGCCCAATTCATAATTTCCAAGACAGAGAAACAGTCCATGTGCCCATGGACCCATGAATGGATAGACAAATTATGGTATATGTACACTATGGTATACTGTGCAGCCATAAAAGAGACGGAGACTTCATATCTTTTATGATTACCTGGATGGAGCTGGAACATATTCTTCTTATTAAAGTATCTCAAGAATGGTAAAAAAATGTATTCAATGTACTCAATGCAACTGTGAATTCAATATATAATCACCTACACATTCATATGAATGACAAAACATAACTTAAGTCTAGAAAGCAGAAGGGAAGAGGAGAGAGAGGAAAGGGGAGAGGGAAGGTGAGAGGAGGGACAGTATTTGGGAGGACCTTATGTGATGTGCATGATGCAATGGTACATTTCAAAACTATTAAGAAAAGAGTGTAATTGTGATGGATGTATTGTAAGCATTTCACATTGTATATCAAATTAGTACAGTGAACCCCATAAATGCATCAATATACAAAGTTATGATTTAATAAAAAAAAATCTTGGAATTGTGATGGGCACCTGTAGTCCCAGCTACTTGGGAGGGTGAAACAAGACAATCACTTAAGCCCAAGAATTTAAAGTTGCTGTGAGATGTGACAACACAGCACTCTACCAAGGGCAAGACGTGGAGACTCTGTCATGAAAAAAAAAAAAAAAAAAGATATTTTAGGAACATAATATGATACTCCAGATTGAGCTAAAGCCCTGAAGTCTTAATTATATGTAAAATTCTGTAACAAACACTATGGAGATATCAAAATATATCTATAATGCAAGGGGTAATATAAGCTAGCTATATTCTCTGAAAGTGTTTTTTATTTTAATTCTGTTTTTATTACTGAGATATACACATCAATTATTCATTCATGAATATCCACCCTCATGAATATGTTAACTACTGAAATCTCTTTTACTTCCTATATCAAATATTGAATTAAGGTCTCTATGTAGTAAATGTAATAAAGTATTTTCAGAACTTAAATCATCACCCACTAATTCATACAGATTTATGCATTGTATATATACCCTTTCTAATCAGAAATATAATAAATTAAATCCAAGTGACTTCTTTTGGCACAGGCTACTATGTAAACTGAATAACAATGACATTGTCTGTAGAATGTTAGGATAAATTTATATCATACTGGAAAGTGTATAAACCTCTGAAATTAATCAAGTTTCCACCATAAAAATCTAGTGATTTTTAAAGCTTCTAAAAGTATCAGTAAAATAAATAAGAACCAAGCTTTCAAAATTATTTCAAAATTACAACCAGTAATTATTGAATGCCACAATGTATATAAATGGTCTAAGTTTTCATACCCCACATTAGTAACTTTGAATAATGATAAAGTAAGGCTTGATAGCGTTATTTTGAATATTTTTTTTAGCAAAGAACTGTGCAAGCAAGAAAGTGGGATTAGGAATAATTTAAACATTTGGCTTAAGCACACTCTAATGTCGTAATTGTCTGTTACTTGACAGAATTATATGTTCTGATAAAACATACGTTGGAATGATGACAACAAAGGAATATGGGAAAGTTACCTACATGATGGGATTTGAAGAAGTTTAGATGGATGTGCTAAACTTAAGCATTACCCAATCCCTGACTAAACTTCTGAGCATTTTTTTTTAACTTAAAGAGTAAAAACAACAAATAATACAGAAGCTCACCTATTAAAAATGTATACATTAAATAGGTCAAAGGGAAAAATAATTAGCTAATTTTCTATTGTTTAACAGGGTGCCCTAGATCAGTTTATTAATTTAGAGAGGTGTAAGGTTTGAAATACATGAGAGGGGAAATGGTTAATGTCTTAAGAAAAATTTAAAAAAAGAAAAAAAAAAACAGAGGGAGTTAGATTAAGAAACAGAAAATTTTCAAAACTTTGCACAACATTAAGTACACTTATGGGGAAATGAAATGGAAACAGCCTGGATAACAGAGAATGCATGCATTTTACATACTTTGTCAGTGTACTGAAGCCATGTTTAAGTTCCATAGCAGCTCAGACCTCACTGTGACATGTATCATTGGAGAACAAATGTCAGAGAGAAAGCAGGAGTGAGTTTTGCATGCACATGCTAAGAATTCAGCAGCCAAACTGTTTTCCAAATATAATCGATAAATGATAAATGTTTCTTTTTATATATTACTTTTAAATACTAATCTTTCTTCCTGAAGCAATATTAGTTCAATTTATGACAAATATTTTTCTAAAGCTGTCTACTTCTTCTGGTAAAGGTTAAAATGTTTCTTGTCAAATAAAAGCATACTATTTCTTAAATAAAAGGGCAGGTATGTTAATATAACTTGGATTTACTTGCGCATATGTCTGAAGTTTTACTGGATGATTGGATGAAATGACCTTTGTGTCCATCAAACTGTGAGGCTTTATGATTATATGATTAAATAACTTTTATTTATCGTTATTATATAATAGGAATATGATATAGCACCAGCCATTTTAATTATTATTTTTCTAATCATAGACAATACTATGAAAGGACTCCATTGTCAAATAAAAATAAGCAACTCTAAGACAACTTATTTTGATCTTGTTAATAAACAGCATGGCCTTCGGGTACCAAGATCAAAGCTTCAAACAATTTGGAAAAATAGGTGAAAGACTCAAGACAAATATGTTTATATGGATCAAGAAGTCACTACGACTTGCAATGTATTAGCTGTATAACTTAGAACAGGTCATAATAGTAAGACTAACCTCTTTTTACTGCAAAGGATTTTATGATTAAAGAAAATATTCTGTATCGAATTGTTTCTCTGATTCTAAAATGGTAATACATTTAAATATTTTACTGAGATATTATATGTGTATTTTTATATTAATGAGATACATTGTCTATATTCCTTCTGCACTTTTGGAGTTTCTTTTTTTATAATACTACAGGAAGAGAAGGCCAGGCATCTTCTCAGGTGGCAACCACCACGGAACAGATCTGGGATGGAAACACAGGCCCTGGTCTGACAGAGACCAGCTAAAAACAAGACAGAATCACTTAGCCCCACCACACCAAACAGGTCCCCAGTTTCTCAGGCCATAGCACTGTACAGTTCCTTGAAAGAGCTCCAGGGGAAAAATCAAATGGTGTAAAATAACCATGGGGCAGAATCAATGGAAAAACTCTAGTAACATGAATAACCAGAATAGAGCACACCCCCCCCAAGAAAAGATGGCACATGTAACTGAAGATCCCATTCATAAACAGCTGGCTGAGATGTCAGAAATCAAATTCAGAAATTGGATTGCAAACAAGATTATTAGAATGGAGGAAAATTTGAAATTAGAAATTTGAGAAACAATTCAAAAGTTGTCTCAAGAATTTAACAAATTTAAAAAATAAACCACCAAAGATTTTAATGCACTGAAGCAAGAATTTGTAGCCATCAAAGACCTGAAAAATACAGTAGAATTCCTCAGTAAGAGTGGAACAAGCAGAAGAAAGGATTTCTGACATTGAAGACAAAGCTTTTGAACGCTCCCAAACTCTCAAAGAGAAAGAGAAATAGAGAGCAAAAACAGATCATTCTCTCAGAGAGCTCTGGGATAATTCGAAGAAGGCTAATATCTGCTTCATTGGAATCCCTCATTGGAAGTGGCCTCACAAGGCACAGAGGCCCTTCTCCATGAAATTATGAAAGAGAATTTTCCAGACATGCCAAGAGATTCTGAAATTCAGATAGCAGACAGCTTCAGAACTCCAGCATGACTCAATCCAAATAAGACATTCCTCAGGCATATCATAATTAACTACATTAAAGTTAATATGAAGGAGAAAATTCTCAAAGCAGCCAGACGTAAGAAATCCATTACCTACAAAGGGAAGAATATTAGAATGAATGAAGATCTCTCTGCTGAAAAATTTCAAGCCTGAAGAGGGTGATCATCAATTTTTAATCTCCTAAAGCAAAATAACTTTCAACCCTGGACCCTGTGTCCAGCAAAACTGAGTTCCATTTATGATGGAGAAATTAAATAATTTAATGATATTCATATGTTGAAGAAATTTTCCATAACCAAATCAGCTCTTCAGGATAATCTCAGACCTATCCTCCATAATGACCAGCCCAATACTCTACCACAAAAGTAAATTCACTCAGAAACTTTTGACAAAACTCCAACTTCCACGGTGGTGAAAGGATGAAAAATGTCCACTGAACTTTCAAAAAACTCAATACCCAAAATTTTACCACACTTACCAATATTCTCCATTAATGTGAATGGCTTAAACTGTCCTCTAAAGAGGCACAGGTTAGCTGACCGGATACAAAAACTCAAGCAAGATATTTGCTGTATACAAGAGTCACATTTTACCTTAAAAGATAAATATAGACTCAGGGTGAAAGGATGGTCTCCATATTTCTGGCAAATGATAATCAGAAAAAAGCAGATGTTGCAATTCTATTTGCAGATACAATAATAGGCTTTAAACCAACGAAAGAAATGAAGGATAAGAATGGTCACTTCATATTTGGTAAGGGTAATACTCAATATGATGAGATTTTAATTATTAATATTTATGCACCCAACCAGAATGCACCTCAATTTATAAGAGAAACTCTAACAGACATGAGCAATTTGATTTCCTCCAGCTCCATAATAGTCAGAGATTTCAACACTCCTTTGGCAGTGTTGGATCAATCCTCCAATAAGAAGCCGAGCAAAGAAATTTTAGATTTAAACCTAACCATCCAACATGTGAATTTAACAGACATCTACAGAACATTTCTTCCAAAAAAAAACTGAATACACACACTTCTCCTTAGCCCACAGAACATACTCCAAAATTGATCACATCTTAGGTCACAAGTCTAACCTGAATAAATTTAAAGAAATAGAAATTATTCCTTGCATCTTCTTGGACCAACATGGAATAAAAGTGGAACTCAGTATCAACAGGAATCTGCATACTCATACAAAAACATGGAAGTTAAATAACCTTATGCTGAATGATAGCAGGATCAGAGATGAGATTAAGAAGAAATTGCCAATTTTTTGGAATAAAACGACAATGAAGACATGAATTATCAGAACCTCTGGGACACTGCAAAGGCAGTCCTAAGAGGGAAATTTATAGCACAGCAAGCCTTCCTCAAGAGAACAGAAAGAGAAGAAGTTAACAACTTAATGGGACATCTCAAGCAACTGGAAAAGGAAGAACATTGCAACCCCAAACCAAGTAGAAGAAAAGAAATAACCAAAATTAGAGCAGAAGTAAATGAAATTGAAAACAAAAAAATTATACAACAGATCAATAAATCAAAAAGTTGGTTTTTTGAAAAGATCAATAAAATAGATAAATCTTTTTATTTATCTAAAACTCTTTGGCCAATCTAATCAGGAATAAAAGAGTAAAATCTCTAATCTCATCAATCAGAAACAACAAAGACGAAATAACAACAGACTCCTCAGAAATTCAAAAAATACTTAGTGAATATTCCAAGAAACTTTATTCTCAGAAATATGAAAATCTAAAGGAAAGTGAACAATACTTGGAAGCATATCACCTTCCAAGACTTAGCCAGAATCAAGTGAAAATCATAAACAGGCCCATATCAAGTTCTGAAATAGCATCAACCATACAAAACCTCCCTAAACAGAAAAGCCCAGGACCAGATGGTTTCACATCAGAATTCTACCAAACCTTTAAAGAGGAATTAGTACGTATATTACTCAACCTGTTGCAAAAGGTAATAAAAGAAGAAAGACTACCCAACACGTTCTACGAAGCAAACATCACCCTGATCCCCAAACCAGGAAAAGACACAACAAGAAAAGAAAATTATAGACCAATATCACTCATAAATATAGATGCAAAAATATTCAACAAGATCATAACAAACAGAATCCAACAGCATATCAAACAAATTATACATCATGACCAAGTCGGTTTTATCCCAGGGTCTCAAGGCTGGTTTAATATACGTAAATCTGTAGGTATCATTCAGCACATAAACAAATTAAAAAACGAAGACCATATGATTCTCTCAATCTACACAGAAAAAGCTTTTGATAATATCCAGCATCCTTTCATGATCAGAACACTTAAGAAAATTGGTATAGAAGAGACATTTCTTAAACTGATAGAGGCCATCTACAGCAAACCCACAGCCAATATCATATTGAATGGAGTTAAATTGGAATCATTTCCACTCAGATCAGGAACCAGACAAGGCT
>CAUYPK010001174.1:0-22635 GCA_963574355.1 Loris lydekkerianus
CTTTACTAGGTTTATACCCAGAAGACCAAAAGTCACAATATAACAAAGACATCTGTACCAGAATGTTTATTGCAGCCCAATTTATAATTGCTAAGTCATGGAAGAAGCCCAAGTGCCCATCGACCCACGAATGGACTAGCAGATTGTGGTACATGTATACCACGGAATACTATGCAGCCTTAAAGAAAGATGGAGACTTTACCTCTTTCATGTTTACGTGGATGGAGCTGGAACATATTCTTCTTAGCAAAGTATCTCAAGAATGGAAGAAAAAGTATCCAATGTGTTCAGCTCTACTATGAAGCTAAATTATAGCTTTCACATGAAGGCTATCACCCAACTATAGCACAAGACTATGGGGAAAGGGCCAAGGAGGTTAGGGTAGAGGGAGCGTAATGGGTGAGGCCACACCTACAGTGCATCTTAGAATGGGTACAGGCAGAACTTACTAAAGGCAGAATACAAATGCCTACATACAGTAACTAAGAAAATGCCATGAAGAGTACTTTGAACAGTTTGATGAGAATATTTCAGATTGTATATGAAACTCGCACATTGTATCCCTTGATTGCACTAATGTACACAGCTATGATTTAACAATTTAAAAAAAATCCAGTCTTTTCTTTATCCTCATGCTAAGGTGTGACCTGGCTCCTTTGTATCTGTTGTATCCACCAATCTCTGTACTGTCCACTAGGTCTTAACCAGGCAGCTCAATGGCATCATATGGTCTGAGGACTTTTAAAAATTGCCCCATGCCACACCCCATGACAAGGGACTCTGACTTGAGTGACCTGTGCTCAGGCTTCAATATTCTTGAACATTTCCCCCAATTGTGGAAGCAGCAGCCACACTGGCTTGGCTCATGCCTGTAATTCCAACACTTTGTGAGGAGGCCAAGGTGCAAGGAGTGCTAGAAGCCTGGAGTACCAGAACAGCCTGGGCAACATAGCAAGACTCCATCTATAAAAAATTAGGAAAAAATTAGTTGGGCATAGTGGCACAGCCTGTAGTCCCAACTACTTGGAAGGAGGATCATTTGAGCCCAAGAATTACAGACTGCAGAAGGGAGGGGGGAGGTTTTGGTGGAGGGAGGGTAATGGGTGGGGCCACATTTATGGTGCATGATAGAATGCGTACAGGCGATTGCACTAATGTACACAGCTATGATTTAACAATAAAAAAAAAAAAAAAAGAATTACAGACTACAGTGAGTTATGATCATGACCCTGCACTCCAGCCTGGGTACCAAAGTGAGACCCTGTTTATAAACAAAACCCAAAAACTATTGGCTAGTTCTTATGACTTTGTAGCTCCAGATGGACCCTAAGACACACTAGGAGAAGCTACAGAGAGATTTTAAACTAAGAACTCAAATGGGGTGTACTCTAGCAATAGTATTTTAAACAACTGAGCTGAGGGACCCTTTGGGATTTGGCTCAATTCATGCTGTGACTCACTGGGGTGGTTTGCCTGGGATGTGGTGTTTGGGTCATCCTGATTCCAGGTGCACTGGGAAGTCTGACAACACAGCCAACACTATTTGCCTCTCAGCTACTTCTCCCTGGCAAACTTGTAATACTGGCCTCTGAGTGGAGGTTTTTCCAAGTTCTTGGTGATAACTGGGGGGAAAAAATTACAATGCACTATGTAAGCCAAGCAAGCAAGAGATTTTTTTTTTTTTTTTTTTTGAAAGCAAAAGCACACTCTCAGGAGAGAGAGCAGACAGGGTAAAAAAGAAAAAAAAAAAAAGCATCAGTGGTGGGAGGAAGTAGTTTTAGGTCTTTTGTAGTTTTACTAATTGAGGGGAAGAATATTAAAGACCAAGGGGTTGGCTTTTACTAAGAATTTAGGTAGTAATTCTTAGAATTGGGTTCACTCCCATTTTTATACTTCATATAATTGTTTTGAAATTGTCACAGTGATTTCAAGGGTGGAGAAGTTTTAAAACCACAATGTAAATCATACTGTAATTAACCAAAGTTCATGTACAGTAACAGAGCTGACAAGCCAGGGAAGGTGTTTTTTGCCTGTGGCCATCAGCCCCTCTAGTTAGCTTCTGCTTGAGGGTTGTTTACTTTAACGCCTGCACCCAGTGTTCAGGCTCTTGCATATAGTATCTGTCATCTTACTCTCCTACTCCAACAAACACACAGAGGCCTTGGGAACATCCGGGTCCTATGAAGCAGAGTCTGAGAGACACTAGAGGCCTTGGACACACACATGCTCCCTCTTGGTGGGCTCAGCCCATCCTGTGAGCACTGGCTTTACTTTTATTTTAAATCCCCACTCCGCTGAGAGGATGATATTTCAGGGAACTTGCTCCATTCTCAACATTCACCAGACTTTCCCCTCACCTCTATCACAAGGGAGACATGTGATGTAGAGGGGAGAAAATATGTAGAGCATTGTTTCAGTGGCCACATCTTCGCTTCCATTACTGATCCTTCAGGTTGTTAAAGCAACCATTTGGGGATGTCCAGGTGTGAATATGTATGTGTGCACGTGTGTGGTATGCACACATAGCCTGCTTCTTACCTTCATGCTCTGGTTCTAGGAGTGCCTGTTGTCTTTGATATGAGCTGTACCTAGATTATCTTGTGGATCAGCACTTTGGGCTCCTCCTATGTCCCCAGTCACCCTAATTGTATTGAAAAGAAAATCAGGTCAGTAAATGTGGCTGCCCAAGATGCCGCTGGCACCTCAGATGGATCCTGAAAGAAGTGATTGCAGAGAAGAGTAAACAGTCTCGAGTAACTCCTTTGTCACACATATCAACTACCGCATCTTAGGCAAGTCACTTTCTCTAAGCCTCAGTTACACTGTGTGTCATAAAAATTGCTGTGAGAATCCGGTGTAATAATGTCTATAAGGTATTTAGCAGAGCCCTGGCATGCAGTAAGCTTTAAATAAATGTTGTGAGCCATAAAGAAACTCATACATTCTTTAACAGAAATTTACTTCACCTGCTCACCAGAACAAAGGACTACCATTTTTTGCCCCCTTCTTGGTCATCTACATGTGATGGAATTGCTAGACCTCTACTTACTGTGATGATTTAAATGCTTTGTTCAAAGGAAAGATTCAGTAAGGCTTCAAAGGAAGATGCCCCCAGGTGAGTCCATCTCCAGGAAAGACCCCTGGAAGGGGAGGAGGCATGGGAGGCTGCTCAAGGCCATCCCTCCCCTTCATGAGTCCCTATCCGGCCTGCTTGGGTGTGCAAGGAGCTGTTTCCCTTACTTCTTGCAATACAGTGAATGCAGCAGAGAGAGGGCTCAGAGTCCCACTTCAACCTGTTTCCTCCTTCCTGGAATGACAAGACCTCAGAATGTTTGGGCAGCAAGGGTTCTGGCATCACACCTACACCCCTTCTGAAGGCCCAGTACTCACTGCTCACTCTGCAGTCAGCAGGAATTTCATGGTGACTTCCAGAGGCCAGATTAAGTCAGAGCCTGACACAGATGCAAATCAGAGGGATTTTATTCCATAATCTGAATGGATCTTTAGTGCCTCCAGGAGAGAAATGGAAACCAAAGCACTCCCCTCCTTCCCAGCTTCCATCTCATGGCAGTGGAGGTGACAGCTTGGTGGCTCCTCCCACTGCTTAGGACCCTCCTGGGCTTCCAGTATAAAGCACAGGAATTTAATAATAAGGTAGGGAGAAAAAGGTCCACTCTGTTAATGCCCCTGTGATTTAGGGTCCCCAAATTCAGTCTCTAAAAAATAACACATGGATCCCTCTTCTCTCTTCAAAGGCGATTTGAGAAACTCCTTGACATATAAGTCATCATTTGTTTACAAGGTCCCATTTCAATGATCAGTTGGAAGCTAATGTTTCACAGACCACATGTCTGCACGCTCACCTCCCTCATTGTTTATGGAAGAACAGAACCTACATTTCCCAGCGGCTCTTCCCAGGGCCTGGCCTGCGGGGCAAGGCGGGGCAGCGCTCCCCGCCACGGGAATCTCTGGGCTCCGGACCTGACGGTTCAGTGCGTGGGTGGTAGACAGTTCAGCCGACTGGGAAGTGCGGGCGTCAAGGCGGCCACCCAAGACTTCAGGTCACTGCTGACCTTGGGCGGAGCTCACATCTAGGCGCTGAAAGGGTACCTGCTCGCCTGCCAAGACAAACGGGCCGCGCGGGCACCGCGGAGGGAGGGGGCCGGTTCAAATAACCGATTTACGAAGATGCGATGATGCTGTCGGCCTTGGGGGTAACTAAAGGGCCGAGGCGCTGCTCCAGATCCCAGATGGAGTGAGCATTGCTAGGCATCAGGGCAGAGTTCTAGAAAAGCGCCGGCGGTGCTCCTGCCAGCCCTTGCTGGGGTGGTGCGCTGCCAATAGGATTCCGAACGGCTATTTGTTGTCTTTAGTCCTGAGAATCCATCTGGTTTTGATTCAGGTGGCCACAGGCTTGCCTCAGAGGTGAAAAGGGTGTGCACTCAAATTGAATTTCTCACAGATTTCAATCCAGAAGAATCCCAGTCTTCCCACACAAAGCCCACTGTGCTTGGGCAGGCCCTCTAAACCTGGCATAAATCAATTTCACCTGTTTGGCTAAATGTGCACGTGTTAACCTAATGAAGGCAACGGGTGCAATCGGATAGTTTCTGCACGTGTTCTGATGTGGAGGGAATTGGGGGGGGGGGGGTACTGACCTCTCCCTGACCTTCTCTGTCACTGCTCTTTCTGGTCAGGACAGTGATTCTGTGTCCTGTGGGGCTGGTATGGATCCTTGGGCCAGACTCAGGTTGGGTAGTTCTGCATATATTATAGAGTCCTGGGTCCCAACTGAACAGGATCTAGGGAGAAGGTTTTGTATCTAATTGAGAGAGTATACCTAAACATGAGCCATTCAAATTAAAATTTCCCTTGAGGGACTTATATACACAGTTGCCTCTTGTTTCCCAGGTCAAATCTTGAAAACAGGACTCATCTGGGCAATATGGGCAGTATATATTGCCACACTGAAACACACATTTGTTAAGATGACTATTCCCTGATAGACATTAAATATATGAACATTTTAGCAGAAAAAGAAAACAAGAAGAGTCTTCCTATATCTAGGCACCACATGGGCATCCTTGGGAACTGTAACTTGTCAACACAGTTACTTTGCCTTATTGAATATGTTGAGTCAAGTGAACAAACAGGATGGGCAAACTGGCTGGTGGGCCACATCTAACCTGCAGACTGTTTTTATGAATAAAGTTTTATTGGGACACCCACACCATTGGTCTGCATCTTGTCCCCTGCTGCTTTCTCAATAGCTGTGTTTACTAGTTGTGGCAGGAATGGCAAAGCTGAAAATATTGACTATCTGCTCCTTTACAGAAAAATTTTGCTGACTCTGAAATGTTGTGATTCTGTTTTCCTGCACTTGGAGGATGATATCTGCTTTCTTTTGTAAAGATTAATCCAAATCTACAACTGCTTCCCAGCAACCAAAAAATGGACAGTATCACAAGGAGGGACGGGGTTGGGAACCAAAGGGAGAAGCCCTGGGTAAGGTGGCGGTTCAGATATCTCTAGCAGTCATTTCATGAATTAATTCTTGCATCCAAGTGAAAATGAAGCCTGATTTCCTATTCAGAAAAATAGCAATCCATCCTAAAGTCAACCACACTAGATAACATCTGGTAAGTGCTCAAAACTGGATAAAAATCTTGAAATTGCTCAGTTTTCAAACACACACTGGACTGTTTTTTTTTTTCCAGCTTCGTCCGTCAGCATCTTGGGAGGGTGGTGGTGGTGTCATCAAGAGCCTTTAAAGGTTTTCATGTGAAAAAGCAGCTTGAAATGATACTATCTCCACAGGAAAAACAGATCTGTGCAAGGGTCAGCCATTTGAAGTTCTGATTTCAAGAGGAAAGTAGAAGGAAGTGTGGAAAATAAAGACAGCATCTGCCTCTGGATGAATGCTAAATTCTTCTGTGACTTGGCTCACGTTTTCTTTTAGCCACAGAGTACAGCATGATTCTGGGTTCACTCTGTGACAAACGGACCACACAAAACACAGAGGGGCAATGCTGTGAGCTAACACTGTTGCTCTTGATAAGCTCTCCGGGGTACGATTTCAAGGAGTAAGTTAATGGCCTTACTACAAAAGAGTCCCAGGGGTCCCTGAAGCTTGACCCCCAAACTTGAACTCTACCTGAACTGATTTTTTCTTTTTCTTTTTTTGAGGTTTGAAAACATTTAATCAACTCCCTTCCCAGGACATTTGATTTCTCTGCAGTCCTGCACTTCTGGGCTCCATCTGGGGGAAGAAGTGCCAAAACCACTATTCCACTATTCGAAAGGCTGCCCTGGAGGTATTTTCAGCCCGACTGGAAGCAGCAGGTAACGGAAATCTTATGAGAAAGCTTGTTCTCAGGAGGGTTTCCTGGTCAGTTTTGCTGACCAAAGCATTTCCCAGGTTCGGATAAACCTTGAAATACAAGTGCACTTTGAAACACTTTCTTGGTTCTAATTTCAGTTAAAGAACTTGGAAGTGCTACCCTTGCATTTTGCCTTCCCTGTTTTTGTCCTGTAGCAGAAGTACTTCCTGAACTCCCTAAATCATTTAGCTTCCTTTCCAGAAATTCTGCCATACTGTTGGACAAATGCTTTTATTCAGTCAATGAGCATCTATTGATCATCAACAACATTCCTGTCATATCCTTGTAAGTGGGTTTGGAGCCTGATATCCTTGAATTCAAGGGACTCAATCTGGCAGAAAAGGTAGACACACTTCCACATGAAGTTACATGCAACATTAACTGTCTAGATGAAGTACAGTGGGAGCATATAGCAATGGCGGAGATGCATAAGGAGTTAATAATTTTTTATTTTTTAAACAATGGATTACAAATTTCTTTCCCCAAAAGGCCAGTTGTTTTGTTAAAATGGTCTAATTTCTCTGAAGAAGACAGGCACACGGCCTACAGACACATGAAAAAATGCTCATCATCATTAATCATCAGAGAAATGCAAATCAAAACCACTTTGAGATATCACCTAACCCCAGTAAGAGTAGCCCACATAACAAAATCCCAAAACCAGAGATGTTCACGTGGATGTGGAGAAAAGGGCACACTTGTACACTGCTGGTGGGAATGCACACTAATATGTTCCTTCTGGAAGGATGTTTGGAGAATACTTAGAGACCTAAAAATAGACCTGCCATTCGATCCTATAATTCCTTTACTAGGTTTATACCCAGAAGACCAAAAATTACAATATAACAAAGACATCTGTACCAGAATGTTTACTGTAGCCCAATTCATAATTGCTAAGTCATGGAAGAAGCCCAAGTGCCCATCGACCCATGAATGGACTAGCAAATTGTGCTACATGTATCCCATGGAATATTATGCAGCCTTAAAGAAAGATGGAGACTTTGCCTCTTTCATGTTTACATGGATGGAGCTGGAACATATTCTTCTTAGCAAAGTATCTCAGGAATGGAAGGAAAGGTATCCAATGTACTCAGCCCTACTATAAAGCTAATTTATAGCTTTCACATGAGGGCTATAACCCAACTATAGCACAAGAATATGGGGAAAGGGCCAAGGGAGGGGGGAGGTTAGAGTGGAGGGAGGGTAATGGGTGGGGCCACACCTACTGTGCATCCTAGAATAGGTACAGGCAAAACTTACTAAAGGCAGAATACAAATGTCTACATACAATAACTAAGAAAATGCCATGAAGGCTATGTTGAACAGTTTGATGAGAATATTTCAGATAGTATATGAAACCAGCACATTGTACCCCTTGATTGCACTAATGTACACAGCTATGATTTAACAATAAAAAAAAAAAAAGAGACACAGTGTCAGAAGAGAGGTGCCAGCAGTGCATTTGAACTGTCACCTGAAAGGGGCATTCAGAAACAAACATGATGCTACTTTTCCATTGGAAATAACAGCAGTGATTTTCAACTGGTGTACCATGGCGCACTGGTGTGCCGTGAAAATTCTTAAAGATCATTAATTAAATTATTTTTGAAAAAAAAAAAAATTAAGAGCTTTAGAAGATACTACGCTCTGGCCAGGCATGGTGGCTCACACCAGCAACCCTAACACTCTGGGAGGCCGAAGTGGGTAAACTACATGAGCTCATGAGTTAGAGACCAGCCTGAGCAAGAGTGAAACACTGTCTCTACTGAAAATAGAGAGATTGGCTGGATTTTGTTGACAGGCACCTGTAGTCCCGGCTACTCAGAAGGCTGAAGCAAGAGGACCACTTCAGCTCAAGAGTTTGAAGTTTCTATGAGCTATGATACCACAGCACTCTACCCAGGGCAAGAGTGAGATTCAAAAAAAAAAAAAATCTAAAAAAAAAAAAGATGCCATGCTTCAAAGACCACTATGAAGAAAGTAAAAAGAGGATCCACAGAGTAGAGAAAATTTTTCTGAAAATCATGTATCTGTAGAGAATTGCATCTAGAATACATAAAAAACTTTCACAACTGAATCACATAAACAAATTTTACATGAACAAAGAATATGAATATATCTTCCTCTAGGAAAATGCACAAATGGTCACTAAACACATGAAAAAACACTGTCCACATCATTAGTCACTACAGAAATGTAAATCAAAACTATAAGATACCACTTCAACCCACTAGGGAGCTATACTCAAAAAGTGAGATAATAAGGGTTAGCAAAGGTGTATAGAAATAGAAACCCTCGTAGCAATGCTAACAGGAATGTAAAATGGTACAGCCACTCAGGAAACCATCCATCTGTTCGTCAAACAATTGAATGTGAAGCTCCCAGATAGCCCAGCAATTCTACGCCAGGGTATGTTTATCTAAGAGAAATGAAAACATAGATCCACACAAATTCTTGTATATCAATGTTTATAACATTATTCATGATAGCCAAAAGGTAGAAACCGCCCAATTGGCCATCAATGGAAAAATGAATCAAGAAAACGTGGTCTGTCCATACAGTGGAATATTATTCAGCCACAGGAAGGAATGAAGTACGAATGCATGCTGCAATGTAGGGGACATTAAAAACACACAAGTGAAAGACTGTGCATTATATGTTCTTTTTATATATGATGACAAGAATGGGAAATAATCTATAGATACAGAAAGACTAGTGATTTCTTGGGCTGGATGTTAGGGGAAAGAATGAAGAGTAATAGCTAAGGGGGGTGGGGGGGTCATCTTTTTTCTTGAGACAAGGTTCCATACTGTCACCAAAGCTACAGTCAGTGTGCAGCAGTGTCATTCCAGCTAAATGCTGCCCTGAACTCCTGGGTTCAAGTGATGCTACTATCTCAGCCTACCAAGTACCTAGGACTACAGGCATGCTCTATCACGCCCAGCTAACTTTCCTAATTTTTTTTTTAGAGACAGGGTCCCCACTATATTGCCGATGCTGGTCTTGAACTCCTGGCCTCAAGTTTAGATAACTCTGCTTTAAACAAGTTTCTTTACCATAGGATTCCTCAGTATATAAGCATTTCCCAACCTTATTTCATCACAAAACCCTGTATGTATAACGAATAAAGAGATTGGTATTGCAGAGAATCCTTTAGAAAATGGCCTTTTATTTGCATTATTAAGTATGAGATGTCCAAAAGATAATGAGATGGGCTTAGTGTTCCTTAAGCACTAAGTGTGACAGTTAGTATCTCTGACATTTCATTTTAACACTTTTTTTTTTTTTTATTGTGAAGATACTGCCTCTTTCTTTTAAACACACATTTTGGCTTGTGATTATCTTTTGAATTTTTTATAGCAATTTCTGTGAAACCAGGGATCAGTAAAAAAATTGTGTTCATTTCAAATCTGAGTTCTGTGGTGGAGCTGACGCAGCACAGACAGCTCAGAATATCAACAAAGGGTCTGAGCAGGACGTGGCCAATGAACACGCAATGCGGGGATGTTTGGAGGAGTTTCATTCTGGGGATTTTTAATCTTGAAAAATGAACCACGTGGGTGACCTAAGACCAAGGTGGATAATGATGAGCTGAAAGGCAGAGTGTAAGAGAATCCATCTCAGCCTCCACATGAATTAGCAGCAAGGTTTGACGTTACTATTCCAACAATACTAGACCATCTGAAACAAATCTGCAAGGGTAGCGCCTGTGGCTCAGTGAGTAGGGTGCCGGTCCCATATACCGAGGGTGGAGGGTTCAAACCCAGCCCCTGCCAAACTGCAACCAAAAAATAGCTGGGCATTGTGGCGGGCGCCTGTAGTCCCAGCTACTTGGGAGGCGGAGGCAAGAGAATCGCTTGAGCCCAGGAGTTTGAGGTTGCTGTGAGCTGTGATGCCACAGAACTCTACCCAGGGCAACAGCTTGAGGCTCTGTCCCAAAAATAAATAAATAAATAGAAACAAATCTGCAAGGTGAAGAAGTTAGATACCTGGGTTCTGCATGAATTAAATGAGCGTCAGAAGAGAAATCGTCTGGAAGCTCACCTTTCTTTGCTGTCACGACATAAAGGTGAACCATTTCTATACTGTATTATTACATGTAATGAAAAATGGATTATTTTTATAATCACAAGCATTCAGCACAATGGCTGGATAAAAATGAAGTGCCAAAACACAGCCCAAAACTGAATATTCATCAACAAAAAGCTAATGGTGTCTCTTTGGTGGTCTAGCACTGGCAATATGCACTCCAGCTTCATGAAACTGGTCAATCAATTACAGCCAATGTCCACTAAGATCGATTGGAGGAAACCATGAGGAAATTTGTGGTTAGGCAGATGAGACTATCAACAGAGACAGGCCAATCCTCTTGGAAGACAAGGTTTGACCACATGTCTCCCTAACGGTGCTGCAATACATGTGGAAAACGCCTTTTGCAATTTCATCACCACTCACTCTCAAGGCTTCTTCGCTGCTGGCATAAACAATTACCTTCAAGATGGCAAAACTGTTTAGGCACACACTTCAATAAATTGTACTGACTCTTGTTTGAGATACAATAAACAAAAAGTTTACTTCTGATTACAAATTGAACATTTTGTATTTAATGACCTAATAGATAAAGCATTGGTTTTCCAGTCAACATTTCCAAAGTAAGAATAACAGAAGAGAAGGAAGAAAAACAGAATCATGCAAAACCTTCACTTAGTGCCTACGATACACCCTTGTTTGCAGATACTCAGCATACAGAAAACACCACAAAATCTCTGTCCTCCAACATCTTAAATTGTAAAGGATAAGTAGCATCTTTTTAAAAGAGATACATTGGTGGCCCCTGTAGCTCAAGTGGCTAAAGCTCCAGCCATATACACTAGAGCTGGCAGGTTCGAATCCAGCCTGGGCCTGCCAAACAATGACAACTACAACCAAAAAATAGCTGGGCAGACAACCAAAAAATAGCTGGGCGGTGTGGCAGGCGCATGTAGCCCTAGCTACTTGGGAGGCTGAAGGAAGAGAATCACTTAAGCCCAGGAGTTGGCGGTTGCTGTGAGCTGTAACGCCACGATAACTCTACCGAAGGTGATAGCTTGAGGCTCTGTCTCAAAAAAAAAAAAAAAAAAAAGAAAGAAAGAAAGAAAAGATACATCATCCAATGCAGGGCTGTAACTTCTGGTCAAGAGGGTGTCACATGGAGTGGATTTACTCTCCTGCCTAAAACAACTAAAAAAAAAAAAAAAGATAAAATTCTTGAAGCAACAGCAGAACACAGTGGACATCAGACACCAGAGGACAGTGATCCCCAACAGAAACAAGCCAGTCGAGGCCAGCTCATATGGAGAAAGCATCCAGGCCACAGCACAGGGATGAGGCAGAGAAGGGAAGTGAGAGAAAGAGCCCTGAGATCTGCAGAGGGCCCCTCTGGAGCATCCCCACAAGACATGGAGCACGCCACCCCCTAAAGAGATGCCCGTGTGAGGTGGGATAAAAAGCTTGTCACTCTCACCCCCTCTTTGTTGCCTTCCTTTTTGCTTGCCCCTTAAATTTTCACTAAACCAACCTACTAAATCAGCAAGACACAACCCCTAGCAGGAAGGGGGAGGGAGACTGCTTAACAGTAGTTAAGGGAAGTTACTAAGGCTTAATAATAGTTTAGGAGTAGGTGAAATAGATAGCAAATATTAATAATAAATGATAAACAGTAGAAAGCATTAGACATTAAGTATAAGTGTGTAAGAAATCATAATCAACTGTTAACTGTTTAATGAAATGTTAAGAGACAGAAGAAAAAAAAGGGAAGGAGAGGGAGCGGCCTGAGGAAGCTGCGCTGCAGAAGCCAGTTCACACCGCCCCAATTTACCCTCCCTGAGCCCCGCCATACTAAGAGGCCCAACCAGACATGGTGCCCAGAAATACACTGTTAGAAGGAAAGACTATGTCTGTTTTTAGAGACGTTTACTAAAGTATATAAGAGTAAAATGACATGATTTGCCTCAACCTAAAGGAAGAAAGAGGACATGGGCTAGATGAGTCGAATGTGGCATGTCATCACAATTGCTTAATGCTGGTACCAGTTGGATCTATCACGTGTAGAACACAAATGTCCTAATGCTATAATTGGGAAAATGAGGTGAAAGCTATGTTGATTAGTATGATGTAAGCACTCCAATCTGTACAAATAATCAACACATTGAAAATGGCATAAATGTATTTATGATCTATGTACAAAAGACTTAATAAAAAAAGTGCTTAATGCTGAAAAAAAAAAAAAAAAGGAATGACTAAAACCAATGTGACTGGACGTCTGTGATTATTTTTATTCTATACCCTGTAAGCATTTAAACAATACCTGCCTCTGCAATTTTCTGATCATGCAAACTCACCCAAGATTGCATCAGCCCACATTATATAAGCTGAATTCTACTGGTGGTCTGGGCTGCTCTCCATATTGGGGGAACAGCCAGCTGTTCGGTCTTTTCTTTAATAAAGACTTCCTAATTGGCACTATTAATTGACTTGGGGTCTTGATATCACACGTCCATCCTATAACACATGCCCTTCACGATCATCCGCCAGCCCAGCAACCACTGTGCAGAATTCTTCCACAGCGGATTCGCTCTGCCTGTTCTAGAAGCTCATGTGAAGTGGAATTTGCACGGCATGCCTTGTGGGAGGAGGTGGGTCTGGCCCCTTTTGCTCAGCATGATGCTTTTGCTGCACGTGTGAGTGTGTTCCAGCACATGGCTGAGCAGGACCCTGGGTAGATCTACCACACTCTGCTGCCGACTTGGGGCTGTTTCCTTTTGGTGCCGTTATGGTAAAACTGCCATGAATATTCTCATACAAACGTCTTTATAAGCATGGATTTTCATTTCTTTGTGTAAATACCCAGCAGTGAGATGGGTGGGTGACAGGGTAGTCCTGTGTCTAACACCATGAGAAGCTGCCTAACTGATGTTCAAGGTGGTCACGTGCTCTGCACTACCACCAGCAATGCACAGAATTCTGGGTGCTCCACGTCCTCGCCAACACTGGATGCCAGCCTTTTAAATTTTAGTCACTCTAGTGAAGGATGTGTATGGTTTTAAGTGCAGTTTCCCGATGAGTATGATGGTGCTAATACTTTATGTGCTCTGTTAGACTTCTGCCCATTTCTTAATTTGGTTGTTTAGTTAATTACTGAGCTGCTTATGTATTCTGGAACTAACCCCCTTGTCAGATAGATTTTACTAATATTTTCTCCCTTTACATTCTATTCACAGTGTCTTTGATAAGAAGTTTTCAATGTTGATGAAATCAATGCTTTTCCTGCTATGGTTATTCACGTGTCTGGTGTATTTTCTATCTCTTCATGCGAGGATTTAAGAGCATGGTTTATTTTATCTCCCCTTATATCCTCAGAGACTAGAACCTTTCCAAACATTTGTAAGATGCTAGCACAAGTCAATGTCTCATTGAGATATAGGAAATGTCTAATATCGAAGTATTTACAGAAGAAATTTAAAATGTCTGCAATATGCTCCAAAACAGTCCAGGAAAAGAGTACAATGAAGCTATGTGATGATAAAGATTACAGCTAAGTGATAGACATGGATTCATCATACAATTTTATCAACTTTGGTATATGTTTGTATATACATGGTATATGTATGAAACTAACAGAATTTCTGTTCAGGCTCAGCAATTAGGGCGCCAGCCAAGTACACAGGAGCTGGCGGGTTTGAACCCAGCCCCAGCCTGCTAAACAACGACAACAACAACAAAAATAGCCACGCACTGTGGTGGGTGCCTGTAGTCCCAGCCTCTTGGGAGACTGAGGCAAGAGAATTGTTTAAGCCCAAGAGTTAGAGGTTGCTGTGAGCTGTGATGCCCCAGTACTCTACCAACGCCAACATAGTGAGACTCTGTCTCAAAATATATATATATATATAAAGAAAGAAAGAAAGCAAAAGAGAATTTCTGTTCAAGAACATTGCAATTCTTAGTCTAGAACAGTATGAACTCCTTTCCTTTCGATGTGTCCACCCCCTCTTACCCTGCACACACTGCTGCAGCACAGTTATGTGACCTTCAATGGGGGCACCAGTGCGAGTCTGCAGTCTCTAAGTGCATGTGGAACAAATGCATGCTCCATTCCCTAAGACAGTGTATCTTAGGGAATACACACACACACACACACACACATCTGTTTAGAACGAATGTTCTGTTGAGGACACCTGACTCATATGTTTTTAGAGACAAAAGAATGACAACTACATTAATATACAGAAGTGAAAAAAGATCCTTTATTATCTTCTATATAATAGCTTCAAAAATTCTTAAACAAAAGGAAAAAAATGTCTCTGCATTTTTTATTTCATAATTTTTTTTTTGACAGGGTCTTACTCTGTCACCCAGGCTAGAGTACAACAGTATGGAACCATAGCTGAGTGCACACTTGAATCCTGCCCCCAAAAGATCCTTCTATGTCAGCCTTCCAAGTACCTGGGCTTACAGGCGCTTGTCACCACACCCCTACAGCTTCCCAAAGTGCTAGAATAACATCCCTGAGCCACTGCACCCAGCCTGATTTTCCTAATTAATAAAATAATCCACAATGTCAGTATATCAAGAAATAACAATAATTCAACAAATATATATTGAGTGGCTGCAATATGAAAAGAATTGTAATGACACAAATGCATTATGTGTGAGGATAATATTCAATGGGAGCTCCAAGATACGCACATACACCAATGAGTTCTAATACAAGGCCACGAATGACCACGTGTGTGATATAAACCAAGACCCAAAGCATTGTAAATAAGCAAGAAACCACACTGAAAAGTAGCATATTTGACTAAGACAGCAAAAAATACCATGTGAGCTAAACCTTGAGGTAACTAAAACCATTGCCTTTTCTCATTGAGGGTGCAATGAGGAACAGTTAAAACAGCTCAAGGAAAAGACAGGGATGGGACATGGCCATAAAATACACACAAGGGCATGTGAGAAAACTCAGCAGCCCAGAAGGCCACAGTACTGACCCTCTACGATGGTAGCATACAAAACAGGCAGCTGGTCAACCACGCCTGCTCACAGGAGGCGCTCAATTAAAAAGCTGATTTTATTCAGTGGTGTTACTGGGTGGTCACCAAGAAAGAGCACTATTTTAGGAAGATTACTTTTTCAAGATGCAAGACATACTGAAGGTAGGGAACATCTAAAAGCAGAAAGAGCTCCCTATAATACCTTACATCACACGGCCCAGCCTAGCCTGAGCCAGGAAGCAGGTGCACAGTGTTTTCCTCAGTATCTTAACCTGACCCGGAAGCATTAAGTGGAAGCAAGGAAGTTTATGCTCTGTGAATTTTTTTTTTTTTAACTCATTGGAAAAGGTTATTAAAATAAGCGCCATACTACCAATGGAGAAGGGAGGGGTTAAGAATTCAAAAATTACCCAATTGAAATAGTTTAAAGGTTCAGTTTTCTGAGGTACATATTATTAATTCACTAAAAAAACACCATATACAGAAAGCACCTCTGATTCTCTCAGGAACAAAGCAAAACAAAAAAACAGGCAGGCGACTCTCTGCCAACTCAGAGTAAGGTGTAATCTCCTCTCCTTCTAAAAGCACACTAGTAATGCAGTGGGGAAATAAAATGAGTCTCGGATGCACCCCACAGTAAGGTTCAAGATTGAGAAAACCTAGTATCTAAACTCAATGGGAGGTATTATTAAACCCAGTCTTCTGAAAGAGACTTTATTATGTTTCCTATACAAATTCATGGATTACCACTCCACACACACCCTCCTTGTGCCACAAAGATTTTCAAATGTGCAATTCCATTTATAAATGTCTTATCTGAAACTTCAAGTTGTTCCTTGATTTAAAATATAAGTTATAAGTAACTTCATTATCATCATTTTTACCTCAAATTATTAATTCATTCAGAAACTCTTAGAAAAGGAAGTCTCTGCCCTAACTGCTACCATTTAAAATAAAATGTTTCAGGAAAGAAATCAAAATAGTCACATACTTTTTGAGAATAATAATAAAACAAATCAATAGCAGCCTTCTGATGACACCTGGTGGCCACTTCTCACAGGAAGTTTCATTTGGTGTTTTAAAAAGAAAGCATTTCAGGAAGTGTTTGAGAAACAATTTCACGTGCTACAGGGCTGTAGGCAGCACGTATGGGATTTCATTGTCATCCTTTTTGTACCACTTCTAACGAGTTCCAGTCTCTCTTCGTCATTTCTCTGTGTGGTTTTTCTCCTGCCTAAGAGCACACGCGCAGCAGGCTGCAGCTCTCGGCCTGCGACGGGCACATTCGCAGCCATGCTGTTCAATGGACATGTTCGCAGGCACACGCTGATGGACATAGTCACAGGCACACTCTCCGATGGACACTCTTGCAGACACAGTCTGCAATGGACACACTCACAGGCACGCCCCCTCACAGCTCTGACGAGACCGTGACAAATCCATTTCTCCCTGCCTCCCGTTCCACTCCATCCTTCCCTTCACCCTTCCCGAGCTTACCCAGATTCAGGTTGCAATCAGTGTGTGCTTGGCACGTGCTGTCACCAGGCCCACAGCATGACGGGGCACACACAGCCAAGTGTCAAAGTGCCTACTCTTTGGAGAGTTCATGCCTTTCTCTTTGGAGAGTTCAAACAGGGAGGAAGCCCAGAGCTAGCACCATCCCACAGTAAGGACTCTCTCCTCCCAAAAAGACAAGAAGGAACCAGGAGGGCTGCCCACACACCTGCTGCCAGCCACAATGGCAACAGCTGAGCAAAACAAGAATGAATGGAAACCAGCAAACCACTCCTATGTCTTTCCCAGTCTGCCATTTCAAGTGGACTTTCATGCTATTACCCACCTAATAAAGTGCCACTGAGTGCACACATAGGCTGCTAACAGGAAGCTCAGTAACACTCGCTGCAGTTGTGAAACACCATGTACATAATCTAAGGGTAACGATGGTGCTATACTGTCCCCATCCCCTGTCTTCTCACAGCAGAAACATCAACTTGTAACAAAGACCACTAAATAAAGTATCTGATCCTACAAAGAAAAGAACTGCTCTTCCACAAAAATGCTTACAATCGCAAGATGAATGAACTCTTCCATGAGAAGAGTGTATTTAACACCTAAAAGCCTTTTACTAGGTGACACTGGAGGTGGTCTTCCAACATGTGGATGTGTAAGCGAGTCTGGTGTATTCAAAATAAGCAGCTGGTGAACATCAGGTACAGAAAACCCACCTCCTCACTGCCCTGACAACAGGTGATGATGCATTTCTAACATACATGTTTGTAACATTTATTTGCCTACCCAGGGAAATGTCTGTGGTGGTTTAAAACGAGTCTGCCAATTTTCTGATGCTCCTTCAAAAGGTAGAGCACAACTCTCTTGATTGTGGACTCTACTTAGTGACCTGCTTCATAAAGGACAGAAAATAGTGGAAGGGAGGGAATGCCACCCTGGACATTTAGTCTTCAGCAGCAGTTCTGCCCACACACCCCCAGGATGGTGTGTCCAGGGGAAGCCAGACCAGGTAGCCTGGACACCCTTTGTTTGTGGGGAATAAAGGACCTGATGCCTCCTACCCAGAGCCAGTGAGGGATGGGGGGAAATGGCGGCTCTCTCACTAGCCAGGGAGTGAGCCCTCTGGGGAGCAAATTCTCCAGCCCAGGCCTGCAAAACCCTGCCTGCAGCCACAAGACGACTTGAAAGCCAGCCCCAGGTGAGCCATGAGCTGATACATGATCCTGGCTTTAAGCCACTATGCCTTGACAGAACTTGTCATGTAGCAACAAATAACTACATAATGTCATCCTCTCTCCTTTCCATCTTGTCAAGAATAGATACACTTCAAAGTTCACAACCCTCTATATGTACTTAGTTTCCCATATGCTCCAAGTCTTCACAGGAACCTTCTACACTAGCACAACAGCATTATAGCACACAGGAGGAGGTCACGAAATGGTAACCTGTACTGTTTACATAAAATGCATGTTGGGGCAGAATTACTATCAAACTTATTTTAGAACTTTAATAAAATGAAATTCACATTTATCTCTCTCCCACTACCAAAATATAGCTTTCAAAAAACTCTTATAAGAAAATCAAGAGTTATTAAGGAGCTAACTAATAAAGCAATGAGGTAGAGCAAGTTTTAAATTTAGATTTGTATGAAATAAAGGATTTATCTTAACATTTCCTGAAAAACCTGCTTGTCCGGGGATGGAAGCATTCAGGAGACTAGGCCCCCGGAATCTACTCAGCAAAGGGCCTGTCTCAGAGAGAGCAGCAGTGGCACACTCCTTCCCAGCCTAGCTCAGCAATGCTGGCAGCCTACACTTCTAATGTCCCCAGCCCCGAGGGGCAGACCATGCAGTCAACAGGTGGAGCCACAGGGCAGCTGGGCTGAATGAGTCAGTCTTCTGGGCACTTTTGCTACACAGCCCTGTCACCTCCACCAGCTGGAGGACTCAAGTTGAGGTGCAACTTGAGTAGACGTGAGGCCTCTTCTCACAGGACATGGATGTGAGCAAATCCCACTCCAAAGTAACCCATGTGCCATGTTCAGCTTGATCCTAAAAAGACCCTTCTCTAGCCAGAGTCCAAAGTCATCTTAAAGATCAGCAAGCTAGAGCAATGTACTCCCAACCCAAATGGTCAAAGTAAAATTCTCACTTGTGAGAACAGAATGTTGTTTCTATTCCAGAGGATACCCAAGTTATATTTCAAATAATCAATTCCATTTTGAAAGTTGAAAATTAAAATATTTGCTTAGTGCTCAAAATTAGAATCAAAATAATCACTAAAAAACCATACCGACAGGAACCAAAACAGAATAAGTAAACCATCATCCCTTTCATTATCAAAGATTCCTCCCCTTCCAATACTATTTATGAAGATGTACGAGTAGAAATAAAAAACAAATCACATGACAAAAACCTGCAAAATTAGCTCAGCCGTCTCATCTAGCAACTTTTTTAAAACTTTCCTATACTGCAATTACTCTTTTCCAAAAATAAATTGATTCAATAACAAAATTAATTTTATAACAGCCTTATATCAATCACCTCTGACAAATATATCTTTTGTAATCAGAAAGATTTACATAAAAAGTTAAAATGTAAATCCTTTTCAAAAAGTGTTTTTAAAATCAATGCTTCCATCTTTTCTTTGTTTTTTTAAAAAAAATTCTTATTGGAACAAAAAAAGAGGATAAGGGAAAGGAATGACAATTCTGAGTAAAGCAGAAAGTGGAAAAATTCAACACCATTAAAAGCAGCCACCTATGTGCATTTGTATCTTATGCCATTTGAGAAAGGTTGTTTTATTATCAATGTAACTAATCACAATGAAACCAGCTCATACAACTAAAGACATTATAATGAATTTTCTTTACAGCTACAGAGAAATGGGATTTGCTGTTTTACATCAAATAGAATAGGCTATATAAATTCTTCCTCCTATTTATTGTAAAATATAATTTCATCTATAAAATCAGTCATGAAATATTAAAACTGAAACAACAGAATTTATATCCTTTACTTAATTTAGTTTAAACGGTCTATTCACTAAAAAGGGGAGGGGTTACACGTGATAGAGCCCCTCCTTTCTCATTAAGTGTTTCCATTAGACCCTTTATTTTAAGAATTTATAAAGCAGTCATAAAAAAAGGCTTTCCATGATAAAAGTTAGTACATGTTCCTTAAATTTTCCCTTCATCTTTTTCAAAAGGCAAGAGAATAAAGTACGTAAGGTATGAACACTGAGGAAAGTGGAGAGAATTGGAAGAATAAAACTAAAGAAATGCATAATATATTTACACTGAAATTTTTAAACACTAGTGAAAAAGAATATGAAGCTACAGTAAGGAGGCCTTAGCTTTAATCCCAAGCTGTAGGACATATGGCAAGTAAAGTACTTTTCTCAGCCTCTGTCCCCTTGTTTGTAAAGCCAGAGACTAGGATTCCTAAACTCAATGATAAAATCTCTCTACTAATATTAAGGAGCATTTGAACATGCAAACAGTAAAAAGAAGTAGTTCTTTTTTTTTTTTTTTTTGGGGGGGGGGGAGACAGAGCCTCAAGCTGTCACCCTGGGTAGAGTGCCGTGGCATCACAGCTCACAACAACCTGCAACTCCTGGGCTAAAGGGATTCTCCTGCCTCCGCCTCCCAAGTAGCTGGGACTACAGGCGCCCGCCACAATGCCTGGCTATTTTTTGGTTGCAGCCGTCGTTGTTTGGCGGGCCAGGGCTGGATTCAAACCGACTAGCTCAGGTGTATGTGGCTGGTGCCTTAGCCACTTGAGCCACAGGCACTGAGCCAAAAGAAGGAGTTCTTAATAATAAAGTTGTTTTTCATCCCAGCAGTAGATATAAGAAGAAAAAGAGAACTTCCAAAATATAAATATAGGGAAAAGAAAACTTAAAAAAAAAAAAAAACTAAAGACACATTCCACACTGGTCTTGCTTACCCAGATCCTCAGGTCAGTGAGAAGGAATACACAGCCAAAGAACTGCAGGGGAAAGACTAACAAATACTACTACTACTTTGGGATGAAATCTGCAAATTCTAAATGCCAATAAGCTAACAAAAAACTACAGACTCTCAAGACATTTGGAATATAAATGATTAGGTATCAAAGATGTGTTAAGTATATTTAGAAGGGAGAAAAACTTCAGTTTAAAATTTTTAAATGGATATAGTTCTACTCAAGTCCATTTATATAATAAGGTTAATAGTTTTTTTCCTCTGGGTGGTAAAATTAGAGATAATTTTTTTTCTCCTCTCCTGGCATTTTTCTATACTTTCCAAAATATATTAGTTTGAGGGGAGAGGTGACTGAAGGGGAAGCTTAAAAATAATCTCGACACATTATTGAAGTAATGGAAAATGGTGACAACTCTCAATTTTTAAAAAAAGAGAAAGAAAAGCCTTTACTTGGAAATATATATATGATTGAGGTCCTTGGACTAAACTCAGAATCGAAATGAAAATCAGGAGGTGACTTATCATACTCGGAGATGCTTGAGGTCTCATTTTGGTCAACCACTCAGGGACGCCAAGAAAGTGACTTGTGGCTCATCAGACCTCACATTAAATACTCAAGAATGAGTGTTGGAGAAAGGGTGACCAGTGACAAAGAGCACACCAGTCATGTTGACCCCGGTCTGTGACGTACATGCCATTCCCCACTAAAAGCCCACTGGGCTCCTTGAGAAATGACTGACTCCAGGGCTGGGGCAAGGTAGGTACAAGATGATCCTGGAACATCTTATGTCAGAAAGCAGGGAAATACTTTTTAAAAAATAAAGTCATAAAGACACAGGAGCCAGCTTGAAGGGACTCTCACTGGTCAAATATGGAAAAATCTGAGCACTAAAATAATTCAGTGCCAGTTGACTGTTAAAAGTAGGAGTGAATAAGACCATGGGAGGGGGTAGGGAGGGAGGAAAGAGATAGCTCTCTTTAAAGTAAAATGCTGGGGGCCAACTGGTAATGTATAAGGAATGCTGGAGACAGAGTAGCATACCAGCAAAGGTTGTATGTACCAGGCAGGAATCGTCAGGGGCTGCTAACCCTAAGTGGATGTTTTTGACATGCAGCAGAATGTTTGCATGGTGTTAACTGCATCCAACTGCTAATTAGTCACAAGAGAAAAGGAAAAAACAACTCATGGATAAACTGACAACACCCTGTCTGGGTGATCAAAACCAACTTCCTCAATGATGGGCAGACAGACATGGTGTGTCCCCACATGTGACACCCTGAAAGCTACACGACTCCAGCCATGCATTAGTGAACGAAGAAAGCAAAATCTCCCGCTAATCAAGAGGAAAAAGTAGACAAACACAAAACTAGGAATGTCTTATTTTTTTATTTTTATTTTTTTTGTAGTGAGACTCTGTCTCACTTTATCGCCCTTGGTAGAGTGCCATGGCATCACACAGCTCACAGCAACCTTCAACGCCTGGGCTTAGGCGAGTCTCTTGCCTCAGCCTCCAGAGTAGCTGGGACTACAGGTGCCAGCCCGGCTACCGTATATACTCGTTTCATACAGGTTATTTGATTCGGTGATTGTGATTTAGCTTGATTACCTGTTAAACTATGGTTTTCTGCACTTTATTTAAAGTTTTAAAGTTGTTGTTGCTAGTTTATAGTTTTTCTTTAGCAATAAATATTGAAAAGCATTTAACCTACTGATTCCTCAATTATTGTAATTGTTTTGGGTATATATTTTTATTTT
>CAUYPK010001175.1:0-20648 GCA_963574355.1 Loris lydekkerianus
AGTAACTTTTGATTTGTTTTATATTAAAAAGAACAGAAAAAATAGGAAAAATTTATATAAGTTATTTTAAATATACAAAAAAAAAAAAAAAAAAAAAAAGATTGAGGAAAATAAATTAGCTTTTATCTTGCCCATTTTTAATTGGCAGAAATAAATTCAAGGTTAGAAAGAAGCTTAAGAAGTGGGTAGGAAAAAAAAATAAAGAGACAAGAATTTTGTTTGCTTGTTTTAAAGCATTCTGAGAGAAAAATGTACTCATAGGGAGGAATTCAACTTGTTGGGGAGAGGGAGGGAAACTCAGAAGAGATTCAGTATTACCAATTTTTAAGAATTGAAACTTCCAGAGAGAAGTAGAGAGAGAATGTGGTTCACACACCATGGGAATGTGAAGGGCTTCCGGTAGGAGGGGGACATGTGTCCCCCATGGCTGGCAGTGGGAGGAAGCATTGGCTTTGGTTATTGGGTGCTCAATTTTAAGCCCTCAGGCACAATGTATTAAGAACAAAAGAAAACAGGTGGTAGGATGGACTGAAAATGGTTGGTAAGAAGAAAGGATGAAGCAAGTATGGAAAGCTTGTCTGGAGAAGAGGAGCGTTCAGGACCCCAGTGATACATTGTTGATTTTTTAATAGTTGAAAATAATGATTATATTTAGCAGGTGTGGCTAAGGAAATAAAGACCAACAGTGTTTACCTGGTACTGCGTGTGTGAAACTTCTTCTGTTTTAGTTTATGGCTATAACTGTTTGCAGAACCTTCTACCAATTTGTAACAAGTCTTCTTAGAATTTCTTCCCCCCAGCACCCCCCCAAAAATAGCCATTCTATTTTTGAAGATCTTTGTGTTGGCATTAGATCTTTTAAAGGTACTTTGCATAAAGAAATAAGAAAATAAAGTTTTGCGCACGTTTTCAAAGGACTAACTATGGGCTTAAGCCCATTTAGGAAAGAGAGAAAAATCCTTCTTAAGGGGAAGTGGAAAGAAAAATGAGGAACAAAACCGTAAGAAAGAGGTAGACTAGAGATGTCTGCGTTCAGTCACTTTGTGTTATCAGTTTCTGAGTGTGGTGTGAAAAAAAAAAATTAATAGATGATTGAATAGGAAGTGGTAATAGGGAGAGAAAAGAATGACTTCTCCAAAATAGGGTTAAGCTATTTTTGTTATAATTGTTGTTGGGCAGTTATTATTCATTGAACATGGATTTCATTTGTTTGTTTTCTTAAGTTGTGAAGATAAAAGAGACATCTGGGGAAACATAATGCTTTCTTTGTTATTTTTAAAATTTCTTTTGAGGCACCTTTCCCACTAGAATGGGTTGCATCATTGGGTCACAGTCTGGCTGAAGTCTGCGGAAAGGCCAACAACCAGTGTTTTCTCTTGTTATCTCATAAACGGGTGTGTAATTGCTAGGCAGCAAAGACTAGAAGGGAGGAATTCAGGGAAAGTTTTTTGCTAGAGGGCAGATAGAAGCCCACAAGCAGCAGGGAAGGTGCTCAATGCAAAGTGGCAGAAAATAAAAGGGCAAAACTAGCTGTTCCCATCATCAGTCCTCTACCAAGATGGCAAGATTGCAGGACTCTGTACAAGTGTCTGTTAACCTCATGTTAAAAGATGAAAACTACTTGCATTTTGGCTTGCTGAACATCAAGAGCCCCGGTGTGGGGAGATTTCATTTGATTGTAAGGGTAGAGTGGCTCACGCCTGTAATCCCAGCACTCTGGGAGGCTGAGGTGGGTAGATCACCTGAGCTAGGGAGTGCGAGACCAGCCTGAGCAAGAGCACGATCCTCGTCTCTACTAAAAATAGAGAAACAAGCCTGGGGTTGTGGTGGGCACCTGTAGTCCTGGCTACTCACAAGGCTGAGGCAAGAGGATGGCTTGAGCCCAAGAGTTTGAGGTTGCTTTGAGCTATGATGCCACAGTGACAAAATAAGAGCAGGGAAAGAAAGAAAGAAAAAAAGAGAGGGAGGGAGGGAGGAAGGAAGGAAGGAAGGAAGGAAGGAAGGAAGGAAAGGATCCACATGCGGAAAACGCAGGGACTTCTGATCCCTAGGCCATGGGGAGAAAAGTGACCAAGGTGCTTTGGGTTTTGCCTATGGCCTCTCCCTTTCCTCCTCCTCTCTCCTTGCCTTCCCGCCCCTCTCCCTTCTACCTGCCCCTGCCCCTGTCTCAGTCTACTCAGCTGGCTCCAATAGGCGGTTTTTGGTTACCACTCTCTCTCTCTTTCCCTTGCCTCTCACAGCCTGCATCCTCTCCCTGGACTGTTCTCCCTTCTCTTCTTAGCTTGGGTCCTGTGTGCTCTTTCAGAGCTGCCTCAGGCACAGCCTCTTCCTGCCAGTTCCCCTTCACCCCCCAGGGTGGACATAAGTAGCCCACCTGCCAGCTCCCAGGCTGCTGATACTAACCATGCCGTCTTGGGGCTTTCCACTCTGTGTTGTAATTGCCTGCCCACTTGTCCCTTTCTCAATGCACCGTGGGCCCCCTGAAGGCCTTGTTCCCCTGTGAACGGCATCCCCTAGTCAGTATTCCTCTGACTAGAAGCTCATTGGACATTTATTGGATGAATGAATGAGTCAATAAATGCAACTATCATTCACATTTCTAGATCATACACAAACTGTTTGTATTGTCACAACACCTAATATTCCCATATTTGTCTTCCTCGTGATGGCACGCGTCACAGGTCTAGCACCAGGTAAAATCACACTGAAAACAGCAGAGAAGGATCCTGACTCATTTGTTGCCTTGGATTCCCTGACTGAGAAATCCAGTGGCTGATAAACAGTACACCTTTAGGAGGTGACTCGAAATCAGTGGGGTTTTTTTCCTATCTAGGAGACATTGGATGTCAAAAAACTGAACTGGCTGGCATTCCTCATAAAACCTTTCACTCCCAACTGGAAAAATTTATAATGTAAAGAAAATAATGGCATATATATATATATATATTTTTTAATTCATGTTCATCCTCTCACTGGGCTTACAAACTCTTGCTTTGCATCTTTGGCTAAGCCTCAGGAATTGTTTTTTCATGTTTCTGATTTGATTTCACCATGGTCTGTGAACACTACAAATTAGCCACATTCACAATGTGAAAATGTTCTATTTCACAGTTATTGATTCTTCCAAGAATTCATTATTATCCACTTCAATCTGGGCTCACGCTCACCTGCAAAAGGAGGTGAAAAAGTGGTTTTGAACCCTGAAGCATTTCACAGTCTGGGACAGCTAACTCTATTCAAGCTCTTTTCCAACAGCACTGATGTAACTTTTGAGTTCAGGTGTCATCTTCCCGCTGGGACTTATAGTAAATCCTTGGGACACCAACATCCAGAAAAATCATGTTTATCTCCAGTTGGAGGTAGAAAGAGATAAGTTCCATTTCTTTGATGAGAATGTGGACTTTCCCTCCCAAAGCTCTTGGGGAAATTTGGGGCTTACATGGCTTTGCGGCCACAACTATGTTGGCCTGAATGAATGTTCTTAAGTATAAGAATCCCATTTCCAGTTGTTGAATTCTCTGTACCAATTTGGGGTTTAATTTCTTTCTTGGCTTTTTCCAATGACTTTGCCTATATTTGTGTTTCTCTCTTAAATATCCTTTACTCAAAATACGTGAGTAAAATAACAGAAAGATCTCCATGGAAGGTTGAGGGGCATTCCTTACAAACGTGCTCAAGGGGAATTTCCAAGAAGCAAATAAAGTTCTAGGGCAAGAAGGTCAGAAAGAGAATCAAGTCCATCTTGATTAAAAATGGGCGCTTAAACAGTGAGCCTCTGTAATAGAAAACTGCCTGGAATTTTGCGCTTGTGGTAGGAAGCCATGTGATGTCTACTAAATATTTTGTTTTGTTAATTTTGACCCCAGTTTTTGGTTTCTGAAATAATGTTTTGGATTAGGCATGAGCTGAGGTAGCTTGCAAGTAAATTGTTTCCTTTTGTAGTATAAATAACCTAACTGGTAGTCTGATGGCTGCCAGCCATCTCACTTGTAGGGGTCCAAGCCAAGATTTGTTCTTTCCTGGGTTAAGATTTTTCCAGAACCATATTTAGGAGCAACGGCATCCTTCCCTTTTTAAGCCTCTAGCTATAAAAGAGGGAATGGAAGAGGGGGAGCTTGTCTGTCAGCAGGATCACTAAATATTCCACTCTAGAAAGCCAACTGGCACGTGGTCAACCATTCAGAGTTGAAAGGCCACAAGACACCTGGGTCAGGTGCATCCTTTCTTTTGTTAACTGTATGGGAGCCACACACTCAGACAATATCAACCAATCAGCCTTCCAAATTCCCATGCAAATCACCCAACACGCATCAGATGGTGCCAAGAATAGTCTTCTAGGCAAAAATATCTCCTGTCTCTGATACCCAAAATATTACTATTAAAAACTTTTATCTTTGAATTGAAGTACTAAATTCACAAATCAGAGGTTGGCTTTTATTACATTTTTTAAAGAAATGTGAGTGTAGAAATAATGAAGGGCAAGAGGCTTTTAAGAACATTAAAAAAAATAAATATTCTTAAGAATAGGATGACTAAGATGTAATTTTTGAACTGATTAGGTTATGAGTATACATTTAATTAACCACAGGCATATAGGAGACCTCAGAAAATTACTAAATGTGGCAGAAATGGACTCTTTCATTTAATTTTTTAACACTCAAAAAATGTAACTTTTGACAAGCAAACATGTTAACATGGTTCGAAGTGTAAAAGGTTCAAAAAGGCATACGTGAAAAATCTATCTTGCTATCCCTATTCCTTAACCACCATCCTTTCTTCCCAGAGGCCGCCACGACTATCAATTTATCATAAGTGTTTCTAGAGATGGTCTACACACTGGAATACATTTACAAAGATTTCAGCATATTATACAGTCTTCTGCACTTTGCTTTTAATCCTAATAAATATCTTTCAAACCATTAAAAATGAGACACTTTATATAAAAATACAAGCTAGAACAATCAGTGTGCATTCCAAAAGAGTATTCCCAGAATAAAAGAGCATTTCCATATAACTTGCTCTTCTATGAAATAGTGCTGCCTTTCTGAGCTCCCTGCTATCCGAGTGTGTTGTCTCATGGTGGTTTCTTGCCTTGAAAAGAAGCCGGAAGAGATTAATAGATGCCCCTGCTACGTACACTTGGCTGGCGACCGAACACGCGGGGGCTATGCTGTGTCAGGTCTTGACCTTGGCCGGTCCAGAAACACTCTCTCTTTTTCCTACCATGAGTTTTTCCAACTCAGTGAGACTCTCAGAGAAAATTTATAAATGCCGGCCCATTTTAAACAAGTCTTCTGACTTTCTTCAAAAGAGTCAAGTGGACTCCTGTTGGCTAGTGAGTCCCACTCCCTCTAGGTAAGTCTATTCAGGAAACCTAGTCGTTAGCTAGCGGGGACGTGGTAAAAGCACCAGTGTTTGTCACTGAGCTACTTCTGCCTTTTGGTAAGAACACTCTTAGTTGTGTAACTCTTTTTTCACGCGTAGTTCTCATTTATGCTTATTGATGTGCCGAGCCCTGCACTCTGTCACTGCTTTCTCTTCTCACACAATGCTATGAGGTGAGTCTCCTTATTCATAGTTTGCAGCAGGAGAAACTCAGGCTAGAGATGGGTAAGCAACTTGCCCTAGTTTGCACAACACTCCTAATTATCCTCTCTACTTCTTCTTGATGAATGTCTTCACCCTTCGCGTAGCTGAAGAGGCCTGGGCTTACTGTTTCCCTTCTTACATTTCTTTTCTTTTATTTTTTTGAGACAGAGTCTCAAGCTGTCACCCTGGGGAGAGTGCCGTGGCATCACTGCTCCCAGCAACCTCAAACTCTTGGGTTTAAGTGATTCTTTTGCCTCAGCCTCCCAAGTAGCTGGGACTACAGGCATCTGTCACAGCACCTGGCTATTTTTTGATTATAGGTGTCATTGTTGTTTGGCGGGCCTGGGCTGGATTCAAATCGCCAGCTTCGGTATATGGCTGGTGCCTTGGCCACTTGAGCTACAGGCGCTGAGCCCCTTCTTACATTTTAGTGCTGATACCTCACCCTTCTGCTGGAACTCCCACCTGGAGCCTAGGTCTAGTAGTGAAGAATGACAAGTCAGCTAATGTTTACAATGTAGGATGCTTTCATAGAAGGTATATTGAGCGTTCCCTGAGGTGTCAGGGAATGGTTTTCATAGTTAACATTTATTAAGCACTTGACACGTAATAGAAACTGTTCCAATTTTATTATACTGACTTAATCTTCTCAGCAATCTCTGAGGGAAAGATTATTATTATTATTCCACTTTATTGATGAGAAAACAGTCACAAAAGAGGTTATGTAACTGGTACACAGTGTGAGCGAAGCATTTCCATTCTGTGTTTTTCTCAGTTCACTTTAGAGGACAACGTATCCGAGTTTTGTGGCACTTTTTCATGACTCTTAAGAACTAATTGTGTCCTTATAATTAATGTTGGGCGATGTGATAGCTAAGGTAGTTTCTGTGGGGGAAAGAATAAAGTAAGAAGGCATGCAAGGAAACAGCTTTGATTTTTTTTTTTTTTTTAAACAACGAGTTCACCCTTGAAGGAGAGGATGGAAGGAGGAGAGTTGACTTGATATAGACACAAGTCATTTGCAAAAGTGATAGCTCATTCATTTCTTAGGGTGTGGGTCCGTGTGCCTGAATTAACTTTCCTTCCCCTATGCTGGCCAGCCAGACTGCCTTCCCACTGGGAAAAGCCCCTTTTTGTGGTTAGCCATGAACCATACCACCCAAACAGCCAGTCTGCTCTTTAATATGCATTATTGGTCACAGGGAAGCTAGTAAGGATGACTCAGTATGATTAGTCATTGCCACTAGAAAAATAACCCAAACCAGAATTTACTGGCTCAGATTTTCTGGTGTCATTTATCCAAAGAGCAGTACCATCTCATTGATCTTAAAGGAGTTCCCTCCAGAGAGGGGATTTCATAGAGGGGTGTAAGTGCACAAGATGAGCAAGAACTCAAATTTCACGTGGGTGGGACCTGCGGGGAAAGGGACCTGGGAGGCATTTCAGCAATGGGTTGGTCTGGTATGGAGTGTGGAGAGCTGAGAATAGAAGGCAGAAATGGTTTGTTCTAGGAGAAGGCTTAAAATCTGTTCTCAGAGCATGGACTAAGGGTTAAGGGTTACAGACGCACACAGGAGAGTGGAGTTGCTTGGGGGAGTTGCTACTCTCTCATTTCCCCTTCCCTGAGAACTGCCCCCCACAGACATGAATAGACCCCCACTTTCTTTTTTTATTTTCATTAAATCATAGCTGTGTACATTAGTGCAATCGCCTGTACCCATTCAAAGATGCACCATAAAGGTGTGGCCCCACCCATTACCCCCCCTTCACCAAAATCTCCCTCCTCCCTTCCCCTTCCTTGGCCCCTTCCCCATAGTCTTGTGCCATAGTTGGGTTATAGCCCTCATGTGAAAGCTGTAATTTAGCTGCATAGTAGGACAGAGTACATTGGATACTTTTTCTTCCTGAGATACTTTGCTGAGAAGAATATGTTCCAGCTCCATCCATGTAAACATGAAAGAGGTAAAGTCTCCATGTTTCTTTAAGGCTGCATACTATTCCATGGTATACATGTACCACAATTTGCTAGTCCATTTGTGGGTCGATGGGCACTTGGGCTTCTTCCATGACTTAGCAATTATGAATTGGGCTGCAATAAACATTCTGGTACAGATGTCTTTGTTATATTGGACCTCCACTTTCTGGGTCTGAATCACATGATTCTATTCTTTCTTAGTCATAGCTGATTGGTTCAGGGGACCTCTGACTTGAATGGAACCAATTAGATTTGTCTCTTAGGAATTTGGAAATTTGAATTGAGAGATATCAGGAGCACATGCTGTCGAATGATGGTGCTGGCTTAAAATTATCGCTAACACTAATGACTGGAACTTCTTTGGACTCGTCCTTCACCAGGCTGGTTGATCAGATCTTCCTTATTTATTTACTTACTTATGTTTAAATTAGCTAGGGTTTCTTTATCTAATTTGGTACTACAAGAGACTTATCTCCAACAGTAGAAAGCTGGCAAATACTTCTTCAGGTTTCAATATCTTCCCAGCCCTGATTGAAGAAAACCAATTTCTTCTAAGTAAGATTGACAGGTCAATTTGCTGGAAATTAAGGCTCCATTGAAGTCTGGGACTACTTAAGGGTGGAAACCAAGAAAAATGGCTTCTCTTTCTCTCCTTCTTAAATCATTTAAATTATTTCTCAAGGAACAAGATTAAGGTCTGTGACTGACTCCATCCAGGGGTGACTGAGTAACTTACCACCTGATGGTAAGAATTCCAGAACACATTACTGAGTGCTAAGCCAGACTTCTGCATCAGAATACCTACAGTGGGGGCCAGGAACCAGCATTGCAATGTTGTAAATAAACTCTCTCATTAAGTTGCATGTCATTATTTAGATAGATTATACATATATATGGGTGTATATTCACACAAACATGTATCTATATACATATTTTTAACAGTAATTTGGGGGATCAATTCCAGTCCTTCTAAAACATTCTCTAATCATTGTTTAAGTATTAGTTTCCTGGGGCTGCCTAAACAAGTTAACACAAATGAGTGGTGTGAAAGGACATGAGTTTATTTTCCACAATTCTAGGGGCTAGAAGTCTGAAATGCAGGCATGGGTAAGCACAGGCTCCCTCTGAAGGCTCTCAGGAGAAGCTTCTCCCCATGCTGGCCAGCAATCCTCAGCCTTCTCGGGCTCGCAGCTGCATCACATCCATCTCTGCCTCCACTGTCAAGTGGCATTCTCCCTCTGAGTCTGGGTCCCTATGTAAACCCCAGTCATTACAACGAGGCCTGCTCCAATCCAGTTTGACCCCTTCCAAACTTGGTTATATCTACAAAGACTCTATCTCCAAATGAGGTCACATTCTCAGGCCGCAGGGTCAGGACCTGACATATGCCTTCTGGGGAACACAAATCAGCCCACAACACTTTTGTTGGGCTTTTAAGTTGTCTCTGTCTTTTTCCAAGTAGTACCACTGCAGTGGACGGCGTTTTCATGTTAACCTCTGCTTCTCTATGATAGGATTCCTGGAAGTGACCGACAGGCCAGGAGAGTGTCAATTAGAGTCCAGCTGGGAGAACAGAGATCTCTCAGTAAGTTTTTATAACAGTGGGGACTGATTGTAAAATACTGACTGCACAGATGCTAGGAGTGGCTGCAGGGCAGCTGGGGAGGAGCAGCAGCCCTGAGTTGGGGACTGAAGCCGTCACCACTGCTGTTGCAGCACCGATGGGCTCTAGAACCAGGGCAGGCCAGGTGGGCTGGAGCCGGGTCCTCTGCAGTGACTTCCAGGGGCCACCTGCCATCAAGCCTGGGGACATACCTCCTCCTTTCCTCCCTGCTCTCATCTTCCCCCAGTGCCTCCATAGCACCATAATAAATAACATCCCCCCTCCCCCCAATTACACAGGCAATAGGGATTAACTGTGGGAAATTTGGAAAGAAAAGCCAAGAGAATCATATTAAAATCCCCCCCCCCCACAGTGGGGAGAGGGGAGGAAGGAGGGGGTTGGGGGGTCATGGTGTTTGGCATGCCTCTTGGAGGTGGAACACAACTATAAGAGGGACTTAATCTAGCAAATGCAATCAATGTAACCTAATTCTTTGTACCCTCAATGAATCCCAAACAATAAAAAAAAAGAAAGTCTATTAGCTGGAAAAAATAAATAAATAAATAAAATCCCCCCCATATCTTACCACTCGGAGGCAACCATTATTATTACATATGTGAGGGCTGTCCAGAAAGTATCTAGCCATATACTATGAAAAATAGTATTAACAATGGCTGAATACTTTCCAGATAGCCCTTATGTGTGTATATACACATTTCTTTTAGGGGGTTGTAATACTCTGTACATGCTACTTGGTAGCTTCATTTTTTAATCTTAACAGTGGATTGAGAAAATAATAAAAAAAACTTAAATATTAAATTGTTTGCCTGCTGCTTCTCATTCTATTCTACGGGTATACAATAAAATTTTAACCTGTCTCCTGTTACCGAACTTTCAGGTTGTTTAGAATTATAAAAATGCAGAAGATCATTTCAGATAGTAAGAAAGGCTGCAAAAATCAAATATGGTACTTGGGGAAAAGGGTGACTACTGTAGAATGAGTGGCCGGAAGGGCCGAGAATGATGATGTTTGAAGCTTTACATGCATTAGCTCATGGGAGCCGCTCAACAGTTATTAGATCTGTTGTACAGATGAAGAAACTGAGGCACAGATACTGTTGTTACTTGTCTAAAGGCAGGTGGTTTGAGTGGTGAAGCCAAGATTTGAAGGCAGGCCACCCAGCTCCAGAGCGGCACTCTTTACCACACTCTGTCCCCATCCCTGGCAGCTGCGTGTGCCCCAGCGAGCCCGGCTGCAGGACACCTGGGTGGGGGTGCTTCACCCAGTTCATCACGGCAGCCCCTGAGCTGTGCAGGCCAAACGGGTGTGCATACACCCACTGTTTTGTGTCAGGGCTATTCAAAACTGCAGTGTCAACATCTATTTGAAACACCTATTTTATGCAAGGTTTTGAAGAAAATATTATTTCATATTACGACAGACTCTGATACATTACTGGTCAGAAACAAAAGTTAACATGAATATTTAAGACAAAACCCAGCAGACAGAAGTATCCTGATTGCAGCAGGCATTACCCACTAAGACTGTCAGTCCCTGAATCTGTAGGACTCCCAGTCATGCCCCAGTCACGCCCCTGAGCCTGTAGAGCACATCCCTGGGGAAGTCTGAGCCATGGGACAGCACTGTCAAGTGCATCACCCATATCAGCGAGTATTCACTAAATATCCTAGAGTCTGAAGGGAGTTGTGTGTTAATTGCCCTATTACATGCAAAGCGAGAGTTGCCATTCACAAACTGTCCATTTTATTTGTGAATGTCAGCATTCCTCTTCAACTTGGTATTTGCTCTCCCGAACTCTTGAACATGCACCACTGTTAAAATATCTAGTGTGATGCAGCTCCGAAATCCAGCAGCGACTCCCACAGGCTCTGCCTGTGGATCTCCCAACTTAGTGAGTCTGCCTGCTGGACGGCAAAGGACACTTTCTTCTCGGCTTTATATTCCCAAGTCTAGCTCTGTTCCAGACTCATAGTAGGTGTTCCACATGTATATGTGTGTTTTTAATGATGGAACAATGAATACGTGATGTATTCGTGAAATCAATTACATCAATGTAAACCTTTCTCTGGCTCTGATGGGGCTGGACGTTGATTAAGCAAAGAATAGAACGCTCCTTACTTTTCTGGTTCTGTTAAAACATTCCTTCCAGGTTACAGAAGATTTCCAGCATATAACACTTCCACCTTTCCAGGGACCCCTCACCCTAACTCGGTGCTGTGGCTATTTTTCATGTTCGATGGCAGCCTATCCGCTCGCATTACCCTATGTTAATTATCTTCATAGATCTCTGCTGTTAACTCTACGCGGCCTGGTTCTTGGAGGCACCTTTCCACCTTTCAACCTCTAACAATAACACTCAACACTAAGATCGGAATAATTTTCTCACAGAATAGTATAATGAAATCACTACCCTTGGTAACGTTCACAGAAACAAAGGAGACTTGTCTGTAGCTCTGAAAGTCTCCACAGGTGCTGGAGTTTACACTTCCTAGGGTGAGGCCGCTCTCCTAGGTCTGTGTCTAAACAGATTTCAAAGAAAGCAATCCATTCGCACATTCAGTATTCAGACCGGCAGACAAGATCACAGTGAGTGAATACAAACCTCCAGGAGCCTGCGGAGAGGTAGCAGAGGAAGCAGCTTGCTTACATCCAACTGCTGCCCAGTCAGCTGCTGCCCCCGGCCCACCTAAGGACTTACTCAGGTACAGTATCAGAGGCGCAGGCAAATCAAAGGCTCAGACTGCCTGTATGTTCCTGTCGTGGTACTCCTGGTTTCTATTTTACTTCCCCACATTATTAAAGTGGTGGCAGAAAGGGTCCATGGTCCCTATACGGGGTATGAGGCATTTTGTAACTTTGTAGCTAGGCATAGTCTCCCAGGATGCTGGCTGTCATGGTCAGGTGAGGCTGTGAATTATGAAGGAAGGTGGGAGTGGGATGGTTTTTACTGTTAGGTCTAAAGCAGATATTTCACAGGGGATCTAGGGGTACACAGCTGGGTGAAGGTGCTAGAATCAAGATGCAGTGGCTGCAGATGTGTGGCTGCCCCCAAGTAGACGTGGAGGAGAAAGAGCCATTCCTACCTCAACTGTGGCTCTTCTTGGTTCTTGGGTAGATGGGATTGGAGTCATCTTCTGTAAATGGTCTGGGGCCAGCCGTTCAAGAGGGTTTTTTCCCTCCTTCTATTTTTGAGCTAACCATTCAATCAAAAACCTCATCTATTAATGCCCAGGCTAGGAGGCCCCCAGCCCAGAGACAGGAGGAGCTGGGACTTGTCCCTGCTGGCATCCACTGTGCCCTGCTGCTTCCGTCACTCTGATATCTCTGCAGTTGACAGAGCCTTCCAGAAGGAGGGCACACAGCATCTTTCCTCACTCTGCCCCACTTGGACATCACTATTAACCCCATCCTATCACCCCAAGATTTTAAGAATTCAGAAAGTATAATTAAAAAAAAAAAAAAGAATGTTAGCTAAAGCAAACCATGTGATCCACAGGTATTTATTGAAAACTTATCCTGCCCCAGGTTTTATTCTAGGTGCTGATGGTGCCACAGCAAAAAAAAAAAAAAAAAAAAAGAGAGAGAGAGAGAGAAATTCTCTGTACCCATAGGGGTTATATTTCAGTGGGGAGAAATAGGCAATAAGCAAGTACGTGTCTATAATTTTAGATGGCAGTGAGTGCTGTGGATAAACTGAGGCAGGAAAAGGCAAGACAAGGGCTGGAGGTGGGGGGACTATAATATTTTAAATAGTACAGGAAATATATGAAATATATCAGTAAAGACGGCCTCTCTGCTCAATGACATTTGAGCAGAAACCAAAAGAAAGAGAATAAGTCATGGGCTAGCTGGAGAAAGAATATTCTAGGCCGAGGAAATAGAAGCACAGAGGTCTGCATCTAGAGATGGTGGCCTGTTCAAGGAGCAGCAAGGAGGCCAGGGTGGCTGGACACCAGGAACCTGGGGGCTTTCTCACAGTTCTCCCTGGGATGGCTGGTGCTGGCTTGGACCAGGTAGCAGTGGTAGAGGTGAGACATTGCCAGACTGATGATATGTTTTGAGGGTAGAGCTTCCAGTATTTTCTAAAGGATATGAGAAGAGTAGGTTGGAGAAGATGGAAGAAAATCAAGGGTTTTGGTTTGGGGGATATATTAGTTTGGGATATTTTTTACATATTCAATTGGAAACGTCAAGAAGGCAGTTGGCCACTGAGATTTGGAATTCAGAGGAGGTGACTAATTCGAGTGTTGTTGGTTGGTGTATGTGCAGATGGTACTGAGAGGAGAGAGAGGAGGCCTGAGGTCGGGGAGCTGGGAAGGGGACAGCAGAGGAGGCTGAGAAGGTGTTGTCAGTGAAGGAGGGAGAAAGAGGAGACAGAGGAGTCCCAAAGCAGGGCCAGGAAGTGTTTCAGGAAGGCTGTGGCTGTGGCCCACTCTGTCCAATGCTGAGGAGAGAGTAGGAAGAGGCCAGGGGGTGAGCAACGTGGAAGCGAATGGTGCCATCACCAGCAGTAGCTCTGATGCATGCTGAAAGGGGGCTGGCAGAAAGGGGGCAGGGACGGGAGCAGAGGGCGGGAGTTGCTACAAACAGGAGAGAAAATGGGGCAGGACCTAGAAGACATGGGGTCAAGGAAGGGTTCCTTCACAATGGGCAGTAAAAGTGAAGTTGTTTCTCTATGGAGCATTCATTCATGTATTTATCACATATGGAAGACAGGTATACTGTAGGTACGTTAGAAAATACACATAAGAAAACAAGAAGGTATTAAATGAAGAAACCTTTGCAATTACCATGAAGGCATACAACCTCTAAACCTTTTGGTGGGTAACCCTCTGGACTTTTTTCCATGCAGTGCAAAGTGCTTAGTTACCTCCCTTTAAACTTGAACAGTATAATCTTAACATCTTTTCATGTCAATATACACTTCAGTCATCTTTCTTAAATGGGTGCATAATACTCCATTTATTTGAATATTTCTAGATTTGCCTAGCCAATCTCTTATCATTAAATATTTAAATTGTTTTCTTAACTATTAAAAAATACTTCTTTGTACTGATATTTTTGTGTACCTGTCCAATGATTTCCTTAGGACAAATTTAAGTAGAATTGTTGGATCTGTGTACATTTTAAAACGATGTTTACTATCTGATGGATAAATCTAATGTCCTGTATCTCATTTTCTAAGGACATAAACATCAGTGTGATATGTTCTCCATGGTTACTGTAGAACTGAAAATTAAGTCTCCAAGTTATCAGTAAGTCAGAAATTAAAGTGAAACCAAAGGTCATAGGCTTTAAATATCAGAAACTCTGAGGAGGGGAGAAATTTTGTTGGCAAAAGGTCTTGAGAATAGACCTTTTGAACAAATAAAGGTAAAAGACTATATTTAAGTTAGATATTATGAAGTCAGAGAAAATAAAATTTAGATTGAGTAAAGTTTTCTTTTAAATTGTCAGATGCATACTTTGTATCTTACCATAAAGTTCAGTCTGGGCTGCCTTGTTTGCAAGAAGCTTTTGTAGGACAGGCCAACTGCCATTGCTTATTGTAAACCTTGTCTTGAGAAGATCTTTATTTGTGTTTTTTAAGAAATTGTGTTGACTTGTTGCATTTCCGTTAAAGGAAACTGAATTTCAATTTATTCACTGACTTTTGTAACTTTTAAACCATAAATTGATCCCATAAACACATAATTGATCCTGTTTTTTTGTTTGTTTGCTTTTTGTTTGTTTGTTTGTTTGAGACAGAGTTTCACTGTGTTACTCTTGGTAGAGTGCCATGGCGGCACAGCTCATAGCAACCTCAAACACTTGGGCTTAAGAGATTCTCTTGCCTCAGCCTCCCAAGTAGCTGGGACTACAGGTGCCCACCACAACGCCAGGCTATTTTTTTTATTGCAGTTGTCATTTGTTGCAGTTACCAGCCTGGGCGTATGTGGTCGGCGCCCTACCCATTGAGTGACAGGTGCCGTCCTAATTGATCCTATTTTATTAAAACCATCCAGATAAGACTTATTCCAGTTATCCCAGAAATAAAAATTTCCCTCTTTATATCAGTTATGGTAGACTCTTGGCTTTTTCCTCCTATCATAAAGGCTGACTTTTTAAAAATGACCTGGCACTGACCAATGAAACATGGTATGGTAGAAATACTTCATGTCCTGGTTCAGCTAATTTGGTTGTGAAATCTACAAAATGGAGGTGACGCCTACCTCTGCTGTGCTCATCTTCCTTAACTTAAAAAGGTGCAGAAAGTGGGCTCCTGTGTCATCACTTCATAGGCTCTCCATAAAGATCTACTGATTTATGGCTGGACACTGTGCCTCATACCTATAATCACAGCACTTTGAGAGGGAGGCATTGGGAAGATTGCATGAGGCCAGAGGAGGCTTGAGACCAGGAGTTTGAGATCAGCTTGGGCAACATAGTGAGACACCATCTCTATAAAAAATAGAAAAATTACCCAGGCATGGTGGTGCACTTGTAGTACCAGCTCCATGGAAGGCTGAGGCAGGAGGATTGCCTGATTTCAGAAGTTTGAGGTTATAGTGAGCTGTTATCGTTCCAGTGAACTCCAGCCTGGGCAACACATCAAAACTCTCTCACAGGCACTCCAGTAAAGATGTATAGACTTATAACATGTATCAGTTGTGTCAGACCACTTCAGCTTCAAGAGGTGACAGATGTCTTTGTTTTTCTAAAGCAAATTCTGGCCCCAAGATCCCCCTCGGGATGGTAGGTGTCAGTCCAGTATCTGTCATTTCTCATCTCTCTTTCTTTTGGGTTGGCCTGGACAATGGTTCCTTATCGGTGTTTCTCCAAACGTGTGTGTGTGTGTGTGTGTGCATGCATGTGTGTTTGGAGGGGGTGGGAAAGGCATCTGGCTACTGGATCACACTGGTCACCCTCGATGTCACAGCTCCTTTTGCTGCATGCTGCTGTGGTAAAGGGCTGTCCCCTGTTCCTTGGCAAAATTACTCTAGATAGGTTTCAGGAAAGCTCTACCTTTCCTACAGGCCTGCAAGTGAGGCCCCAGCTCTGTTCCAAAGGCCAGCAGTGTCATTTGGCATCTGGCCTCTGTACAGGGCAGAGCTTGCCCGTGACAAGCTCTCGAGCCCTACATCCTTCATAGTACTGTGAAAGCCAGGGACCCCCTAAGACAAAAATGTTTTCCACACAGAGGTGGAATCTTTTCAAAATAAGGCCTCTTGGGGGCTGCCATTCTTCATGTGTGTGTGTTTGCACGCATAGCATCACTAAAGCACATAAAAGCACTGTTAAGCACCTCTCTCTTGAAGCTAAGAATAAACACTGAACTGTCTAGCCTTTATGTGTGGGAAAAGGCAGTAAAATCCTTTTTGTTTCCACAGAAAAGTCTAGACTGAGGAGGAACAAAACAAAAAGCCAGCAGTTAATATTATAATAACTCATCTTGCTACATGTGAATTCATTCTAGACTCAAAACCAGGTCACATCTGGATTGCAAAGTGGAAATAGATTTGAACCAAAAGAAAACAGCTGTGGTGGGAGGGGGACTGTGCCAATGGAGATGGCATCCCTGCAGGGCGGAGGTGGGGCCTGCTGTTGTCCTAGATTTCAAAAAGGAAAGCGTCACAGGGACTCTAATGTCCCTCCCCACTCACCGGTCTGTTTCTGACATGCCTGGCAAATGATCACCTCCCCTCAGACTCCATAAGCATGGTAAGAAGGAGCCGACTTCTTTTTTTTTTTTTTAGAGACAGAGTTTCACTTTATCGCCCTCGGTAGAGTGCCATGGCGTCACACCTCACAGCAACCTCAGCTTAGGCAATTCTCCTGCTTCAGTCTCCGAGGAGCTGGGACTACAGGCGCCTGCCACCGTGCCTGGCTATTTTTTGTTGCAGTTTGGCCCGGGCTGGGTTCACACCCACCACCCTCTGTATATGGGGTCGGCTCCCTACCCACTGAGCCACAGGTGCCTCCCCGGGAGTTGCTCATTCCCTTGCGGGACTGAACAGTTTTTAAAGTTCTTATCTTAGATCAAAAAACATTCTGAAGTCTATCTTTTAGCATTAGTTCTGCTTTTTAGGAGTTAGGACATCTAAGTGTTCCAGCATTTAGAGCCAGTTATGACTCCACCTCCCGGCTCTCTGGAGCTCCCCTGTTTCTACCAACAGGAGTTATGTACCCTTCTTGGCAGGACAGTGAGGGACCCAGACAGAATGACCTTGAATTCTGTGCTCCCACCCCAAGCAGTTTCGTGGGTGGTTCTCCTGCTCCCGGGTACCCCAGCTCTGATGACTACAGATCAGAGCAATCTCAGCTAATAATTGCATGTGCCAGAATCACCCTTCTAAGCCCCCTTTTACATGTGTACAGTGTATGTACACATGTGTGAGCCATTTACTCTTTGCAACTACCAGTGAGGTAGGTTCCATTTTTATTCCCTGTTTTACAGATGAGGAAATTGAGTTCACAGCTAGTTATTGGCAGAGCTGGGGTTTACACCCTGGCATTCTGGCTATAGAGCCCAGGTACCTAATCACTAGGCCAGTGGTTCTTGAACTTGAGCATGCATTAGAATCTCAGAGGTGGGTTCAAACCAAGACTGCCTGGTGTTTCTGATTCAGGAGGTCTTGGGGGAGGCAGAGTGAGAATTTGCATTTCTAAATAGTTCCTAGGTGCTGCTGGTGCTGCTAGTCTGAACATGACATCTTTGAGAATCCTTCTCTTGAGTCCCATGTTAGATTGCTCTTTTAAAAAAAATTTATTTATTTATTTTTTTTTTTTATTGTTGGGGATTCATTGAGGGTACAATAAGCCAGGTTACACTGATTCCATTTGTTTGGCAAAGTCCCTCTTGCAATCGTGTCTTGCCCCTAGAAGGTGTGGCACACACCAAGTCCCCACCCCTCTCCCTCCTTCCCTCTCTCTGCTCTTCCTTTTCCCACCCTTTTCTCCTTCTTTCTCTCTCTCCGTTAGATTGCTTTTTGGTGCCGCTCAGCACCTTACTCCTCAGGGAACAGCTCTTTTTTCCCTCTAAGTATACCAGAATATTGCTGGGTCCCGAGAACGATACAAGTTGGTGGCCGAGTAACAGCTTCCCTGCAACTGGGCACAGTGAGTTTGGGGAGATAAGACTCCAGGCATCTCTGGCTGGTGGGATCTGCCTATAATCATCCCTTTGAGGATACAGGGAGTCAGCAAGGGACTTCTGGACCCTACGAGGAGGACAAAAACAGTGGAAAACTGGCAAATAGTGTGTGTGTTCGATTGACCTAATCCCACCGGCAGCTATAAGTACAAGCAGCAGTGAGACTACAAACCGGAAAGGCCTTACCTGTGAACTGTTTTGGTGCTTTTGGACTTGGCACTCAGTTGAACTGCCTTGGGGAGAGCTTGGGCAGGAGTGCGGAGAACTTTGGGCATTGTGTAGGGCCCCGGACTGAGCAGCTAAGCCATGGAAGCTAATAGTGTTCGGCTGTGGGCCGCAGGGAGTCCTTGTGAGAGAACTACCCTGGCAAGTTCCGCCATTAGGGTCGCAGAGCAAGGATCGGGCGTGAGCTAGTAGCAGCTTAAAGGCGGGGACTGAGCTGCCTTACAGCCTTAACCCTCAGGGGCAGAATGAGACCGGTTTTGGCACACTGGAGCCTCGGGCTGTTGCCCTGGGTAGAGTGCCGTGGCATCACAGCTCATAGCAACCTCACACTCCTGGGCTTGGCGATGCCTGGACCTCCATAAGAGCTGCACCACGACCCCCGACCTGTGACCTGCGCCAACCGGGCCTCTGCATGCCCTGACCAGGAACTGCGGGAGCCATGAAACCCTGTGCCCTCCCTCCTGTACCCTCCCTGCCTCCACACTGGCCCACATGTCTGGCCAGGGACTCTGATAGCCATGTGCCCTCCAGAACCCTCCCTGCCTCTGTGCAGAGCCCTTCTCCTGGCCAGAGACTGCTGGAGCCTTGGGCTCTCTGTGCCAAAGTCATTCATTGGGCACCAGGCACTCCCAGAACCATGTGCACCACCTCCTGCCCTGTTGCTGGATCCGGGTGTGTCACACTCTGGAGCTGCTTCCACAACCAGAACTCCCTGGCTGGGGCACCCCAGAGAGGAACTACACAGGGTCACTCCCTACAAAGATCTATCAACAATAGAGTGATCCCACTGGGGTCGAATCTTGGAGAGACACCTCCCCAACCCTGAGGACGGCCAGAGACAATGGTGAAAAACAATCATGAGGTGAAATCAACAGAAAAACTCTAGCAATATGAATAATCAAAGTAGATCAACTCCCCCAAGGATCAATGGGGCAGACACAGCACAAGATCCCATGCACAAAAAGCTGAGATGTCAGAAATCGAATTCACAATCTGGGTAGCAAATAAGATCAAATTAGAATTCCAAGCAGTAACCCAAAAGATATCTCTAGAATTCAACTAATTCAAAGACCAAATGACCAAAGATTTTGACAAATTGGGACAAGAAGTTGCAGCCCTCAAAGATCTGAGAAACACAGTAGAATCCCTCAGTAACAGAATGGAGCAAGCAGAAGAAAGGATTTCTGACATTGAAGACAAAGCTTTCGAATGCTCCCAAACTCTCAAAGAGGAACAGAAATGGAGAGCAAAAACAGATCACTCTCTCAGAGAACTCAGGGATAATTTGAAGAAAACCAACATTCGTCTAATAGGGATCCCCGAAAGTGACAAAGTGGCTTCACAAGGCACAGAGTCTCTTCTCCATGAGATTATGAAGGAGAACTTTCCAGACATGACAAGAGATTATGAAATTGAGACAGTAGACAGTTTCTGAACTCCAACATGACTCAACCCGAATAAGACATGCCCCAGACACATCATAATCAGTTTCACTAAAGTTAATATGAAGGAGAAAATTCTGAAAGCAGCCAGACAAAAGAAAACCATCACCTACAAGGGAAAGAATATTAGAATAACTGCAGATCTCTCTGCTGAAACCTTTCAAGCTAGAAGAGGATGGTTATCGACTTTTAATCTCCTAAAACAAAATAACTTTCAACCCAGGATCCTGTACCCAGCTAAACTGAGCTTCATTTATGATGGAGAAATTAAATACTTCAATGACATTCACATGTTGAAGAAATTTGCCACAACTAAACCAGCCCTCCAGGACATTCTTAGACCTATCCTCCATAAAGTCCAGCATAATTCTCCACCAAAAAAGTAAACCCACCCAGAAAATTTTTACCAAATCCCAACTGCCACAGTCGCAAAAGAATTAAAAATGTCCACCAGACTCTCGAAAGGCCTATCAGTATTCTCAATCAATGTGAATGGTTTAAATTGTCCTCTAAAGAGGCACAGGTTGGCTGACTGGATACAAAAACTCAAGCCAGATATCTGCTGCATCCAAGAATCACATCTTACATTAAAAGATAAATATAGACTCAAGGTGAAGGGATGGTCATCTATATTCCAGGCAAATGGAAAGCAGAAAAAA
>CAUYPK010001176.1:0-19308 GCA_963574355.1 Loris lydekkerianus
CCCCTCCCCCTCCCCTTTCCTCCTTCATCATAGCCTAAAGTTGTGTTTCATTTTTCATATGCAAGTGTGAGTTATTATAAATTGGTTTCACAGTAGTGCTGAGTACATTGGATACTTTTTTTTCCATTCCTGAGATACTTGGCTAAGAAGAATATTGTCCAGCTCCATCCATGTAAACGTAAAGGAAGTAAAGTCTCCATTTTTTTTTTTTTACTGCTGCATAATATTCCGTGGTATACATACACCACAATTTGTTAATCCATTCATGGGTCGATGGGTCCTTGGGCTTCTTCCATGACTTGGCAATTATGAATTGAGCTGCAGTGAACAATGTGGTGCAAATATCTTTATTGCCAAATGATTTTTGGTCCTTTGGGTATACACCTAGAAGAGGAATTGCAGGATCAAATGGCGGGTCTACGTTTAGATCCCTGAGTGTTCTCCAAACTTCCTTCCAGAAGGAACATACTAGCTTGCATTCCCACCAGCAGTGCAGAAGTGTTCCCTTTTCTCCACATCCACACCAACATCTGTTGTTTTGGGATTTTGTGATGTAGGCTACTCTTACTGGAGCTAGATGGTATCTCAGAGTAGTTTTGGTTTGCATTTCTTTGATGATTAAAGATGATGAGCATTTTTTCATGTGTCTATAGGTCATGCGCCTGTATTCTTCAGAGAAGCTTCTGTTCGTGTCTCTTGCCCACAATGAAATGGGATCACTTGTTTTTTGCTTAGTAATAAGTTTGAGTTCTCTGTGGATTTTGGTTATTAAACCTTTGTTGGTAGCATAACTTGCAAAAATCCTGTCCCATTCTAAGGGCTGTCTATTTGCTTTACTTAGTGTGTTCTTGGCAGTGCAGAAGCTTTTTAATTTGATCAGATCCCAATAATATATTTTTGATGTTGCTTCACTTGCCCGGGCTGTCTTCCTCATGAAATATTCTCCCAGGCCAATTTTCTCAAGTGTTTCCCCTACACTCTCTCTAAGAATATTTATAGTTTCATGTCTTAAGTTTAAGTCCTTTAACCAGTGAGTCAATTTTTGTTAGAGGAGAAAGGTGTTGGTCCAGTTTCAGTCTTCTACAAGGTACCAGCCAATTCATCTGGCACCATTTATTGAATAGGGAATCTTTCTCCCAATTTATATTTTTAATAGGCTTATTGAAAATAAAATGACAGCAGGTGTCTGGGTTCACCTCTTGGTCTTCAATTCTGTTCCATACGTCTACCTCTCTGTTTTTGTGCCAGTACCATGCTGTTTTGATCACTATCGATTTATAATAAAGTCTGAAGTTTGGAAGCGTGATTCCTCCCGATTGTTTTGATTTCTGAGTAATGTCTTGGTTATTCGAGGTTTTTTCTGTTTCCATATAAAACGAAGTACTATTTTTTCCAGGTCTTTAAAATATGAGAGCGATGCTTTAATAGGGATCGCATTAAATAAATTAAATTGCTTTAGGTAATATAGACATTTTAACAATGTTGATTCTTCCAAGCCATGAGCATGGTATATTTTTCCATTTGTTAACATCTTCAGCTATTTCTTTTCTCAGAGTTTCATAGTTCTCTTTATAGAGATCTTTCATGTCCTTAGTTAGATACACTCCCAGATATTTCATCTTCTTTGGCACTATTGTAAAGGGAATAGAATCTTTGATTATTTTTTCCCCTTGACTATTGTTGGTGTATATAAAGGCTACAGATTTATGAGTGTTAATTTTGTATTCTGAGATGTTACTATATTCCTTGATCACTTCAGGAGTTTTGTAGTTGATTCCCTGGGTTTTTTCACATATATAATCACATCGTCTGTGAAGAGTGACAATTTGGTCTCCTCTGGTCCTATTTGGATCCCCTTGATTGCCTTTTCTTGCCTGATTGTGGTGGTTAAGACTTCCATTACAATGTTATAAAGCAGTGAGGACAGTGGGCATCCTTGCCTGGTTCCTGATCTGAGTGGAAATGTTTTCAATTTTACTCCATTCACTATGTATTGGCTGAGGGTTTGCTGTAGATGGCCTCTATCAGTTTAAGAAATGTTCCTTCTATACCTATTTTCTTCAATGTTCTGATCAAGAAAGGATGCTGGATATTGTCAAGCTTTTTCTGCATCAATTGAGAGAATCATATGGTCTTTGTTTTTTAATTTGTTTATGCGATGTATTATATTTATGGATTTATGTATATTGAACCATCCTTGGGACCCTGGAATGAAACCCACTGGTCGTGGTGTATATTTTGTTTGATGTGTTGTTGGATTCTGTTTGCTAGGATCTTATTGAATATTTTTGCATCAATATTCATTAGAAATATTGGTCTATAATTTTCTTTTCTTGTTGGGTCTTTTCCTGATTTGGGTATCAGGGTGATATTTGCTTCATAGAATGAGTTTGGAAGTATTCCTTCTTTTTCTATGTTTTGGAAAAGATTAAGTAATATAGGTACTAGTTCTTCTTTAAAGATTTGGTAGAATTCTGATGTGAAGCCATCTGGTCCCAGGCTTTTCTTTTTGGGGAGATTTCTTATAGTTGATGATATTTCAGAGCTTGTTATAGACTTGTTCAACATTTCCACTTCTTTCTGGCTAAGTCTGGGAGGATGACATGTTTCCAAGTATTGATCTATTTCCTTCATATTTTTATACTTCTGAGAGTAGAGTTTTATGTAGTATTCATTAAGGATTTGCTGAATTTCTGAGGAGTCTGTTGTTCTTTGGCCTTTATCATTTCTGATGATGAAATTAGGGATTTTACTCTTCTACTTCTGGTTAGGTTAGCTAATGGTTTATCTATTTTATTGACCTTTTCAGAAAACTAACTTTTTCATTGGTCAATCTGTTGTATGATTCTTTTGTTTTCAATTTCGTTAAGTTCTGCCCTAATTTTAGTTATTTCTTTTCTTCTGCTGAGTTTAGGGATGGAAAGTTCTTCCTTTTCCAGTTGCTTGGGATGACCTATTAAGTTATTGACTTCCTCTCTTTCTGTTCTCTTGAGGAAGGCTTGCAACGATATAAATTTTGCTCTTAGGACTGCATTTGCGGTATTCCAGAGTTTCTGATAGTTCGTTTGTTCATTATTGTATTATTCCAAAAATTTGGCAATTTCCTTCTTAATCTTGTCTATGACCCAGCTATCATTTAGCATGAGGTTATTTAGTTTCTATGTTTTTGTATGCGTGTGGAGATTCCTGTTGTTACTGAGTTTAACTTTTATTCCATGGTGGTCCAAGAAAATACAAGGAATGATTTCTATTCTTTTAAGTTTGTTGAGGTTAGACTTGTGACCTAATATGTGATCAATTTTGGAGGATGATCCATGGGCTGATAAGAAGAATGTGTATTCGGTTTTGTTAGGATGAAATGTTCTATAGATGTCTATTCGACGCAAATGTTGAATAGTTAAGTTTAATTCTAAAATTTCTTTGCTTAGCTTCTTTTTTGAGTATCTGTGTAACACTGCCAGAGGAGTTTTAAAGTCTCCAAAAATTATGGTGCTGGAGGAAATCAAATTGCTCATGTCAGTTAGAGTTTCTCTTATAAATTGAGGCGCATTCTGGTTGGGTGCATAGATGTCAATAATTGAAATCTCATCATGTTGAGTGTTGCCCTTAACAGATAAGAAGTGACCATCATTCTTTTCTTACTTTGATTGGTTTAAAGCCTATTGTATCTGCGAATAAAATTTCAACACCTGCTTTTTTCTGATTTCCATTTGCCTGAATTATAGATGACCATCCCTTCACCCTGAATTTATATTTATCTTTTAAGGTAAGATACGATTCTTGAGTGCAACAGATGTCTGGCCTGAGTTTTTGTATCCAGTCAGCCACCCTGTGTCTCTTTAGAGGGCAATTTAAGCCATTCACATTAATTGAGAGTAATGATAAACCTGACAGAGTTTTGGGTATCGAATTTTTCTAAAGTCCAGAGGACATTTTTAATCCTTTTGCCACTATGGAAGTTAGAATTTGATCGAAAGTTTCTGAGTGATTTTACTTTGGTGATGAAGGACAACACGTTGTTCATTATGGAGGATAGGTCTGAGAATTTCCTGAAGAGCTGGTTTAGTTATGGCAAATTTCTTCAACATGTGAATGTCATTAAAGTATTTAATGTCTCCATCATAGATGAAACTCAATTTAGCTGGATCCAGGATCCTGGGTTGAAAGTTATTTTGTTTAAGGAGATTAAAGTTTGATGACCACCCTCTTCTAGCTTGAAAGGTTTCAGTGGAGAGATCTGCATTCATTCCAATGCTCTTCCCCTGTATGTAATGGTTTTCTTTTTACAACTTTCAGAATTTTCTCCTTCATATTAACTTTAGCGAAGTTAATTATAATATGTCTGTGAGAATTTTTATTCGGGTTGAGTCATGCCGGTGTTCTGAAACTGTCTGCTATCTGAATATTCGAATCTCTGGGCATGTCTGGAAAATTCTCTTTAATTATTTCATGAGGAAAAACATCTGTATTGTTTGCAACAAGCTCATCACTTTTAGGTATTCCTTTAAGGCGAATATTAGACCTCTTCGAATTATCCCAGAGCTCTCTGAGAAAATGATCCGTTTTTGTTCTCCTCTCTTTTTCCTCTTTGAGTGTTTCGGAGCATTCAAAAGTTTTGTCTTCAATATTGGAGATCCTTTCTTCTGCCTGCTTTATTCTGTTCCTGAGGGATTCTACTGTATTTTTTAGATCTTTGAGGGCTGCAGATTCTTGCTTTAATGTGTCAAAATCTTTGGTCATTTTGTCTTTAAATTCATTAAATTCTTGAGACATCTTTTGAATTTCTGCTTTAAATTCTAATTTCATCATGTCCTCCATTTTGTTGATACTATTTGCTATCCAAATTCTGAACTCGATTTCTGTCATCTCAGGCATTTGTTTGGGAATAGGGTCTTGTACTGTATCTGCTTTATTGTTTCTTAGGGAAGTTAATCTATTCTGATTGTTTATGTTGCCAGAGTTTTTCTGCTGATTCTGCCTCATGATTGTTTTTCACTGTTGGCTAGGTGGTCTGGTAAGGTGAGATTGGATTGGGGTTTCCTGGGGTTGTGGTTAACCAGCCCTTTGTTAATTATCTGAGACTGATGACTGCAGCTTTTCCCTCTTTAGCTTTGCAAAAGACCTGCACAGTATTACAGTTTGAGGCTGGGGAATCCTGGTTGGTGTGGTGGGGTTAGGTGGCTCAGTCTTGTATTCAGCTGGTTCTTGTCCTATCCTGGTGGATCAGTGACTCTGGAGAAGTTTTAGCTGTGAAGAAATAGAAGCAATTAAGAAACCCTACTTCCCCAGACAACAACTGGAATGGGAAAAATCGACTCTTTCTGTTACTACACAAACAGGGTATCTCCCTAGATAGTCCTTGGGTAATTGTCCCAAGTTAGGGGTTCCAAACCAATTGACACTGTCAGTACGAACTCTCAGGTGGGAGAGTTTGAAAGGTCTCCAGCAGCTAGGTAGCCGTGGTCTACTGGCTGTTCAGATTTTGCTCTCTCCGGTGCTCTACAGAGTCAGATAGGCCTGCCCGGTAACACAGTAGGATCAGGGGGCTGAGTCTCTTTCTCCACTTTGTTCCTTTTTCATGCTTAATCACTGGTGACTCTGCTAATCACTGGTGACCCTGCAGGGCTGCAGTCCTGTTTCCTCCAATAATGTGAAGTGGCAGGACTTAGTGCCTGTCAGAGTCAAAAAGGTCAATGCCCCCAGGGCCTGGCCACTGCCCTCCGCTACCAGCCAGCTGTGGGAGTTGAGGCCTGCCTGCCTCAGGTGTTCAGTTTCCACTGGCGAGTGTTCCACTTGGGCTTAGTCTAATCCTAGGGGTACCAGGCCTGCAAATGCTTATTTCCCTCAGCCACCGCACCTTTGTCCCTGTCGCTCTGCAGCACCAGTATCCCTATAGAGTGACTTCTAATTTCCTCTGGCAGTGCACAGAGTTAGGGGGGTGTTTCTCCAAGATTGGACCCCAGCGTAAACACTCTGTTGTTGCTGGATCTTTGTGGGTAGTGCCCCTGCACAGTTCCACTACCACTGGCCAAAGCTAGAGAGTTCTGGCTGTAGAAGCAGCTAGCTGTAGGAGTGTGCTGCACACGGATCTGGCAGCAGGATGGGGTACACTGCATGGATTCTGGCAGTATCTAGTGCCCGGTGACTTTAGCAAGATCACTACTCCAATGGCCATTCTGGTCCGGTGGGGGGCCTGGCGCGGAGGTGGGGCAGGCTCAGTGAGCAGCTTCAGTGGTCTCCTGGTAGTCAGGGCCCGGTGCACGGCTCTGATGGACACCTGGTGCGCGGGATGTGGTGTGCAGCCTCCACAGTAAGGGGGGGGGGGCGCGGTGCCTGGTGGGGCCTCAGTGGTCTCCGGGCAGGCGGGGCACAGCGTAGAGGCAGGGAGGGAGGGGGGACTGACCAGACAGGGGGTGGGGTACTCGTTCAGGCAGGTTGGGAAAGGGGCGTGCTGCTCATGAGCCTCCTCCCTCAGTCTCTGTGGCAATTAGGAATCTGGTTTATCTGGTTAGAGGGGAAGGATGGACTGAAAGTTCAGAATGGCAGGGAAAATGTAAGTTCAGTTTTTCTGCCTGGTAAGAGAATGATTAGAGTCACTGCAGGGTCCCTCTGGAGGAAGAAGTCCCCACTTCTTACTGCTCTCACCCGTGGGTTGAGATAAGAGGTCCTCAGTTCACTGTTTGCCTGAAGAAATCCCATAGGAGCAAACGAAGAGTGAAAGGAAAAGGAAAAAAAGAAAAGAACGTCAGCTTTCTTGGGGAAGGGGGAGGGCATTTTTCCTTTCCGTTAAGTTTTGTACCTGGAGACTGTTGTCTTGGAATCGCGGCTTGCTTCAGCAAGGGTGACCTGTAGTTATCTCTCTTCTCTCTTGGTTGGGCTTCCTGTCTTCAGCTCAATTGGATACCCTCTGGACGTTATCCTTGTCTCTGGACAGGAGCCTATGTCTGAGGCTGCATCCAGTCCCTCCTGTCTGTGACTTAATTTTTCATTGCTTGTTTAATGTGATGGTCTATGTATGTGGTTCATAAGTGTATGTACATGTATAAGTATGTATATAATTGTCCCATTATTAGAAAACAAACAACCTATCTTATATGTTGTATATTTCATGTAACTATCCCAGAAACATGGAAGATTGTTTGCTAAAGATACTATTGTTAAATTAAAAATAATACTGATTTTACACATTTCTTTTCCTTATTTTAGTCATTCATTTAATATTATAGTGTTCTTTTGTTCTTTAAATCTTTGAAATTTCAGAAATAATACAGGTTTATAGAAATATAATCAAAACAAACATATAAAGTAAACTTTTTAAAAAGTTTACCCAATCCCCTCTATCCCACAATTTAGAGATAAATACTATTAGTAATTTGGTATAAATAAGTATGTATGTGTGTATGTCCTTCCAGACCTTATCCTATACATGTGTAAACTTATTTTTGTCTTTTTTATCACTGACTCAATAATGATTCATTGAAAGTTTTTTGTTTGTTTTGTAATGGCTCCACAGACAAGTTAGGTATGGTCTCATCTTTTTCAGAGGTTACAGTCCAGTGAGGGTAGTTAACTCTTAGAACATAAAAACATATACTTTATTTTTTTATAGGTTCATAATAATGCATCGTATAGTTATGTCAATCTTTATTTAATCATGCTCTATTTATAGAAGTTGAGGTTGTTTCCATTCCTTTACTATAACAGAAAATACTAGAATATACATCTTTATATATCTTCAAGTACATGTGTGAATGTATGATAGAATTCTACTAAGTATTGCAAATGTGAATGAAAAACTATAACTAGTTTTAATTCCTGTCTCTGATGGTCAGTGAGAATACATTTCCTTTTCACATAGCTCCTTTTTACTTGTTTCAATAATTCTGTTTCTCTTTTTGTAAGTTTTTTTTTTTTTTTTTTTTTTTTATCTCATGGCTAGTCACGCCTTTACATTCTGTTTTTGATGCCTTTCAGCCACAGGAATTCTGTTTGTACAAAAGGTATTTTAGTTTTTTTGTTTTAAGAAGACATCTATAATCCTAATTTGAATTTTTTAATTGAGTGAATTTTTTAAGTACTTGCTTTTCTTTGCTACTTAAAGGTCAAGATAAGGATTTCAAGAGGGTTTTTAATGGGTTTTTTCTTTTTGTGTTCCCAAATGGAAATGTCATTTTAAGTTGTTTATTCCAGTGTAATATGCTTATCTTAATCTTTTAAGTTCTTTAGAAGGCTGAAGGTTGTGTCACAGTATTCTGAGAAATACTGTGAAATCTTCATAATGTATGAATAATCTTGGGAAAACACATCTCATTGTCAGAATGCCTTTTTTAAATTATATAATTTGTTTAATTAATTGAAGATTTATTTTCGTCACACAGTTATTAATACTTCAGAGTGGGTAGGTTAAACAAAATATCTGTTGCTGCCCGCCAAAGCATGCACACTATCCACCTACTGAACATTTTCATCAGGTGCCTCTCTGGTACCTCAAACTGAATGTGTTGAAACTGGGATTATTTTCTTTCACATTTCAGGCTCTCTAATGAGCACCACCAAGCAACCATTTGGCTGTTAACTGTTGTATGTGGCTGTTCTTATGCTACAGTGGCAGAGGTGAAGTCACGACAGAAACCGTATGACCTGTAAAGCCTAAAATACTTTTTGTACCTTGATAGAAAAAGTGCATATGCCAGTTCCTAGAACATTGAGAAACACCAAAGCATTTTAGTCCCTAAAAATAACTGATAAAATGAAAAATGGAGGGAAAAATCCTCAAAAGCTATTTTGATAAGTGAGAGATTTTTAATAGCTAATGTTAATGTTGAATTTAGATTTGCCTGCCACAGAAGTTGATGCATCCAGTGGAGGGTTTGGAAAAATCTTTCCCAAACCTAACTTGAACATCACAGAGGAGATTAAAGAAGACTCTGATGAAATGCCATCAGAATGCATTTCTAGAAGAGAGTTGGAAAAGGGCAGAATTTCTAGAGAAGGTAAGGTCATAAAAGAAGCAAAGCATATATTCTATTTTACATTTCTTTCACACTATAGAAACAAAATAAATTCCTTTATACATTCATATCATTTACCATAATTTTAGGCACACACTTTAAAACATCTCTTCAGATAATGTTTTTAATCACCTCTTGTTTTTTAATACTCACACTTCATAGGGTAGAATGTTTCTTTCCATATGTTTCCAGTCAATATTTGTTTGGTAAAAATATTTTATTTTCATTTCTTAAACTTTTATATGGCATTTAAGATAGTGTATGTGTGCCACAAGTTTGCAGTTAAATATTCCAAATGTAGCAAATAAACTATCACAAATACTGTGTCTGAGATACATACAAAGTATGTTAAAAAATCCAAAAAAAGTGATGATTAAACATCTATGTTTTGGGATTTTATATAAAATAATGTGATAGTTTTTTACTTGAAGGATTATCAGTGTTTTGGTATATTTTATAAAAATAGAGGTTTTAGATTGATGTGTAACACAAAATTTTCCCTACTAAAATATTAACAGGAACTAGGCTTCTAAGTAATAATTTGACCCAGAATATCTAGTTGTCAAGAACAAATTACTGACATTAAAGAGGAGGAACTATAAAGGGGTTTGCAGGACATTGTTTCTGTGAAATACCTGATTATTGTGTTTAAGTACTTCATACTTACATTTGAATATGGAGGTGACTGTTGGTTTGAGAAATTCACGTTAAGCAAAGTAATTGTATAAATGATTAATGACAGATATGCTTTAATATTTTTAATAAAGCAGTTCATCTCAGCAGACCATTAATAGTAGGTATTTTATTGGGCAAATTTAAGTTATTTTAGGTGCTTGAAATTTGTAAAAGAAAAGTTAAAATTTTTTATATAATCAATTCAGGTTTTTCCTTGCTTATTTTTTATTTCTTTGGGGTTTTTGTTGTTGTTGTTGAGACAGAGTCCCACCTTATGCCCCTAAGCAGATTGCAGTGGCATCGTAGCTCACTGCAACCTCAGATTCGGGCTGTGGGCATCCCACTGCCTCAGCCTCCTGAAGCCGCTGGGATTACAGGCACTTCCCACGGCGCCCAGCTGGGTTTTTCCACTTTTTTCATGAGTCAGGGTCTCACTCTCGTTCAGGTGAGCCTGGAACTCCTGAGCTCAAGCAATTCTCCCTCCTCAGCCTCCCACAGTGCTGGAATTACAGTCATGAGCCACCACTCCCGGCATCAATTCAGATTTTTAATGACTATTTTTTTCCATTTGTAATATTTTTACTAATTTCTATGGTTTTAACATTTTCATAAGGCTTATGTTGTGTATTTAAAGGTTTATTTAGTATTTTAATATACTTTTTATTTTTAAAATTTGGCAAAAACATCTTAATTTATTATCTTTGTTTTGTTTTTAAATAAGAAATGGAAACACTTTCGGTTTTCAGAAGTTATGAACCTGGTGAACCAAACTGTAGAATTTATGTAAAGAATTTAGCTAAACATGTTCAAGAAAAGGTAAGTTGAAATTTATAAGTTAATTTTTTTTCCTGTATGTAAATGAAAATAATTTGAAGGTTTTATGGCTGGGTGATGTGTTAATGTCTGTGTGAAACCACCTTTAAGAGTATTTTTTTTCTTTTTTTAGGTCATGCTATATTATTCTTTAATATTTTCTTTAATTTTTTATTAAAATAATTTCATAGCTTGGTTATCTGGCAGTAAACACTAGGAGTTTAAGTTATGTATTAACTTCCTTAGGCCGCCCTAACTAAGCATTAATAGCACAAGTTGAGCAGCTTGAACAATAGAGATACATTGCCTCATGGTTCTGAAGGCTAACTCTGAAATCAAAGGTGGCAAGGTTGGTTCCTTCTGAGGGCTGTGAGGGAACTATGTGCTACTCCCACAGCTTCTGCTGATACGCTGGCAATGTTTGGTGTTCGTGGTGTGGTGGCAACATCACCCACATTTCTGCCTTCATCTTCGAAAAGTCTTCTCCCTGTGTGCATGTCTATGTCCAAATTTCCCTTTTATTTAAGGCCACCAGTCAATACTAAATTGTCACAGTGTGACCTCAATTTTCGTTTTGTTTTTTTGTTTGTTAGCGGGTTTTTTACATTTATTTCTTGTCTTCTTCTTATTGGAATTCTAGGACCTTAAATATATTTTTGGAAGGTATGTTGACTTTTCCTCAGAAACACAACGGATCATGTAAGTGATAGTGATAATCTCAAATTATGTTTTGTTTTTGTCTGTTAAGAATTTACCCCTTTTGTAATCTCAACATTTGTAGTTCAGTGATAAAAAATGATATGAAGAAGTTCATGTATACTGTTACATGTACAGTTGATCTTTTTTAGATGCCTAGAACAAGGAGTTGACAAACTTGTTCTGTAAATGGGCAGGTAATAAAAATTTAATATTTTTATTTTATTGCAGACCATACTGTGTCTGTTGCAACTACTCAATTTCATAGTTGTAGTGTGAAAACATCTATAAATAATACCTAAATAAATATTCATGGCTGTATTCTGATAAAACTCTTTACAGAAATAGATCTTGTGTTTTGTTTTTTTTTTTTGAGAGAGTCTCCCTATGTCGCCCTCCGTAGAATGTTCTGGCATCACAGTTCACAGCAACCTCAAACTATTTTGGGTTTAAGCAACCTCAAACTATTTTGGGCTTAAGTGATCCTCTTGCCTCAGCCTCCCAAGTAGCTGGGACTACAGGCGCCTGCCACCACACCTGGCTATTTTTTGGCTGTAGTTGTCATGGCTGTTTGGCAGGCAAGGGCTGGGTTTGATTGAACCCGCCACCTCCCGTGTATATGGCTGGTGCCCTGCCCCCTTGAGCTACAGGCACTGAACCAGATCTTGTGATAATTTCCTCGTTCCCATTCCCCTTCTAGAGCAGTAGTTCTCAGACTTTACATCTCAAACTTTTAAACATTTGCTCAACAGCTTGGTAAAACAAGTTTTACCTTGTTTTATCTGCAGAGTCTGGTTTTCTAAGTTTTATGAGCAGGGACCGTGAATTTGTGTTTCTAAAAAGCTCTTGGATGATGCTGAAGCAGTTGGCCCAAAGACTGTACTTTGAAAACCATTATTTGAATGATTCATCCAGGAATATATAGCAATGAGGCAAAATTTTTTCCTTCTTACTCTGACAGTAAATTCTCACCTTTTAATTAGACTGCATGAATCCAGAGCAGTCCAATTTTGTAAAAGCAAAAAAGAAGATGTGATTAGTGTTTGAAGCTCTTATTTTCTTGGTTGTATAATTGGTTTTTGTTAGTTGAGCAGATAGTAACAATATGGCAAAAAGAAACTTTTAAAAGTTAGAGATATAAAAAATTAAGCTTGCTTTTATAGTTTGCTGGTAGCATAATTTTAAATCACATAAATACATTTACGATAGTTGAAAAGTAGATAAAAGTGCATTGTCAAACTCATTACTTGTTGAATCAATTTTAGAATAATACAAAATATAATTTTAGAGAGTACAGTCATTTTTATTTTTAAATAGTAAAATTTTAAACTGTTAAATAGATTTTCATATTATCAAAATTGACATTTTTTGAATCAAAACTGCTCTTTATTTCTTGACTTTTAGGTTTGATATACGCTTAATGAAAGAAGGTCGTATGAAAGGACAAGCTTTCGTTGGACTTCCCAATGAAAAAGCTGCAGCAAAAGCCTTAAAGGAAGCAAACGGATATGTTCTCTTTGGAAAACCCATGGTGGTTGTATCCTTTAAATCAATCTTTTATAATTTATGGGAGAAGAATATAACTGAAACTAATTTTTATTATCCTTTAGAAATTTCAACAATCGGCATTTTAGCTTAAGATAATTAGTTACACATGCCTTAATTGAGTCAGATGACAGGTGGTTTAGATTTTTATTGGAAGATGAAGGAACTTCAGTAGCATGAGGGTGTTACATTTTAGCCAAGTTTAAACTTTTCACTTGTGCAGCTCAAAACTATGTACTCATGCTAAGCTTAAGAGACTACAATATGCAGAAGTCCATTTGGAATCAGTAAGTAAAGAACTCATTGTGGTTTTATTTTATTGTAATTCATATTTTTACTTGAGAATTTTAATAACCAGAATAATCTTTGAGTAACCATTTTGCTTTTAGTAATGCATTTTGCAAACTAGAAATCAGTGAGATAGGTAAAGAAACAGGTGTAAAAAAAATGATGACTGTAAAGAAATGAGTAATTTTTTATTGCCCCTCTATATCATGAACAGGTAGGAGGCATTAAAGGTAAATTAAAAAACTTTACTTCTACCCTACATTACAAAGGTTTTAATAATAACTTAGAAATGATTACTTTTATGTTTGTGAAGGAAACCTTAATTTAAAACATTAGCAATTTGCTCGATCTGCCAGACCAAAACAAGATTCTAAAGAAGGAAAAAGAAAGTGTTAAAAGTCAATAAAGGTAAGTGAGGATAAAACTTTTTAAGAAGACAAGAGTATTTCTTGAGATAAACTTAAAGGAAGATAAAATCCTGATAGAGTAGTAAGTAATTCAAGTATCTCTTAAGATTTTTTAAAGGAAATCTGTGTAATTTCCTTTAAAATTACAACTACATAATAGAAATAATTTATATGTGAAATTAAATTCGGAGAATGAATTTTATAAGAGGAGTATGTCTATTATTCTTTATTTACTTTTTTAGCTTAGAGTAAATCAGTGGTTCTTAAACTTTAACATATGTAATAATCACTTGGAGAGGTTTATAAAACAGTTTTGCTAAGCTCCTCTCTTCTGAAGAATTTCTGAGACAGTAGGTCTGAGATGGGGGCCTCAGTGACCAACAATTCCATTTTTCCCCTGCCTGAGAGTTTCCCAGGATTCTGGATTTTCACTGCTGACATGGAAAAGTGTCTAGCCAGGCAGGACAAGTTAGTCACCCTTGGTGACCCTTGAGAATTTGCATAACTAATGACTGTCTGAGGGAATTGATGAGGTATCTGTTTTAGGGACCAACTACACTTTGAAAACTCCTGAAGTAAACACTTAAAGCTAAATTTTCTAACTTAAAATTCTACAATGCTGAATATATAAATTAATTATTAACACACTTTACAAAAATATATGGAGATAAATCCTTTGTCTTTGAAACCATTTTAATGAGTACTTACATAACTTAATAATTAAAATTGTAGAATTAAAGATTGGTGTTTTAAAATTGGTGTTACTTTAAGAAATGTTTGAAAATATATTGTTTAAATTTTTCTCTTTTTGTAAATTGGAAGAACATGATGTAAATTGGTCAAAATTGCTTTCGTCTAGCTTAAAGAAATCATGAGAAAATTTTGCTTAATGTTTAGTCCCTCGTTTAGATACTTGAATATTTGACTTTTGTTGTATTATACTTGGGTAGTCAGACCTCTTATGAGTATGTTAGAGGAAAATTTAAATAATTTCAGTTTATATTTACAAAGCTAAAGCTGAAAAATAAGAGAAAATTTAAACTGCATTCTGCTGTTCTTCTTTAGAAGCATTCCTGCGTAAATACTGCTGTAATACTGTCATGCAAAGTGTATCCTTTCTTGTTGTATCCTTTTGGGGGCAGTGTTTTTTTTTCTTCCCCTAGAAATGTTTGTCCCTCCTCCACTGTTGATCCAGATTAAGCAATATTTTTAGACTTTATTCAGATGAAATATTTCTAAAATTATTTGTGTAGATTGAACAAATCTTTTTTGTGTTTTTTAGATTTGTTGATTTTTTTATACTGTCCTTTAGGTTATATAAAATCTCCAGGGAAAGTTAGTGAATCAGGTCAACTTACTTGAAGAATGTATACATTTGCTTTAACTCAGAGTATGTTCTTGTTTCTTCCATTTTGTGTATTTACTACACTTAATTCAGTATTTTTGTGTTATGGTCCATCTGGTTTAGGTGTTTTATATAATATGTGGTTGTATTTGATTGGGTAAAGGAATTTTGTTTTTAAAAAGTCCTTATAATTAAGTTAAAGGAAAATTAAAATAATGGATTTCTCTGTAAATTCTAAGAATAGCAGACCTCACATCTGAGGTTTTATTATTGAAATCTCCTTTGACATAGATAACAAGTAGAAGAGGTAGAAGTATCTTTGTTCTTTTCTTTTTCTAAACAATCAAATAAGAAAGAACAAGAAAAGAATAACAAACTCAGGGTAGCACATTAAGTGAAAAGAAATAATTCTTTCTTTTAGGATAGTAAAAGAACAGGTGATCCAGACAGGTTGACCAGAACTTCATCCAGAAGAGTGGTTCTCAATCTTGACTTCACATTGAAATGACCTAGAAACTTAAAAACGATGTCTGATTCTCTTCATCAGAACTTTACTTGGTTTAGAGTGCAGCATGGATGCTGGAAACCTTTTAGTGTGATTTTAATGTTCAGCCGAGAAGAATACCAAAGAAGTGTTTTTATGCATAGAGATCCCTATATATTAGAAATAATATATCAAAATTTCTGGGAATGAGATCCAAGAATCTAATTTGAAAGTGTTTTCCTTAATAATTGTTTAGGACTGATCCAATTTGTATAGTACTTTGAGTAAAATGGTCAGGTACCTAATACCGACTTAGCTATCTAAACTTTTATAAGTAGGAAAATAAAGGTTAGGAACATCTACAATTCTTTGTGAAGACTATTACTACTATGGAAACAACTTAATGCTCTGTTAATAATCATTATCACCCTAAAAATACCAAAGGCTACAGATACTGAAATTGCAAGCATTATTTTTTCCATAGGTACAGTTAAAATTTTTTTTCATGTTATCAGTTTGTGTATAAGCTGTTCATTTAGGTAATTAAATTTTGTTAACTGACATGATTCACTAATTTTCTAAATATCAGTGTTTTAGTTATTTTTAAACTAATGAACTGTTTGGTGATTGTGATTATGTTTAATGGACTTTTATGATGTTTTAGGTTCCTTTTGAATCTCATCTTTCAAGTGCTTTCCAACTTTGAGGGGAAGAATTCGACCAATTGGACTATGGAACTGTGCGTAACAGCTTTAAGAGTGTATTTAAAAATTAAACTTATATGCATTTAAATCAGTTTTTTTTTTTTTAAGTATATGGCCTGTACTCTTAATGATTTTCTGCAAATATAATAAATTATTTTCTGTTCAATAAAGTGTTTGTTTGAAATTTTTCTTGATGTTGTTTTTATACATCTAGGAAAACGTAACCCATTAATTACATAAAATTTTTATTAAGATAATTTTACAATACTATAAATTTTCTTTTAAAATCGCAAATATCCCTTAATTCTAATCTGAATACCAGTGCACTTACTTTTTTTATATAGTAATCTTATTTCTTATAATTATTTTAGGTTTGTCTGCCTTTGAGCTTTGTTGAGGTTTTTGGTAGAGGATGATTTATCCCCATATAGGAATTTGTATCCTTTCCCTAATTTTATCTTTCATTTTTGTACCCCTCAATCTGTCGTTCGTCAGAACATCATTCAAAAGTAAAATTATTTCCCACATGATGCATTTCTTTCCCTAGGGAAATGAGTTTCAGTGTATGTAAGTAGAAAAGTTCAGTATTTTTTATGATTTTTTTTTATTGACACTTTCCTTCTGTACTAACAGGTTCTCCATAGAGTCACTGCCTAAAGTTTCAGATCTTCTGTGAAAATGCTGTTATGAATCATAACTTAATTCACTTTTATTTAGAGTATTGTGAAATGGTGAGAGTAACAACATTACAGATTAGGAAATAAAAGTATAGAGATGTATACCATGGAACAAGCCAGAGTTTAGGTATCAAATAGGTAAGGAACCTCTGAAGAAACTGAGAAGGGTTAGCTAGAAACTGAATGAAGAAAGTATCTCAAGCAGGAATGAGTAATCAAATATGAATACAAATGTTAGCTCTGTTGATGAAGCAGGAAAGGTGAGTTCTTAGGATTAAGCATTGAATTAAGCAACATTCGTGACCTTGACCTTGACATATCGATGAATGGCAGGATTTAGAGAAGGTATATTAGAGAAAAACAGAAATTCACTATAGTAAGAATTAAAGACAATTCTTGCTTTCAAGGGGACATGAGAAATGTATTGTTCTTGGAGGGCGATGTAGTATCACAAAGCTTGTTTCTTTTTAAAGATTGAAGATAGAATAGGTTTGTATGCTAATGGGATTGATCCAACAAAGAGGAAGGACAATGCCGGAAAGAGAAGGATACTGTTGGAACCATATATCTGGTATATCAGTAGAAGGTTTAGTTTTAAAAATAAGCACACAGGTAGCTCATTTAGGATAAAGCATAGATTATGTAGGTCTAGATGTTTGTAGTTGGCTAGATTGCAGGAGAATGTCAAAGTTTTGTTCTATTTTCTCAGTGAAATAGGAAGCAAGATCATGAAGAAGGAGGAAGTCATGAAGGATTGAGGAAAGAAAAGAGATGAATAAAACAGAACTAGAAAAGTAGGAGTGTAAACGTACCCTTAGAAGGAATGCTAGGTAGTTTCTAAGTATAACTTGTACTTGCAGGCTGAGGTTGGTAGTTTAAGTGAGATCGGTCCCTGTGATTTTGTGTTTTTTTCCCAATTCAGCATGGGTGCCTGTCACTTAGTAGGCACAGAGTTGAATGTAACCAAAATTGAGATTTCCCTAGGTGAATATAAGAAAGTCAAAAGGAGGGACATGGAAAGCAGTCTATGTCAGGAGTGAAGTGAGAGAGGAAAGAAGGCTGAGACAGTGGAAAATGGTGTGCTCAATTGTAGGTGGCAGTGTGGTTGAAAATGTTTTGAAATTCTTTACTTAGGTAGGAACTAGAAATTTGGGAGGTTGAAATAAGAGTCGGGTGACTGAAATTGGGACTATCTGAGAGAGTATAGTACTTAATTAAGGCTTACAAGTTTATTAATGTGTCAACTGTAAAATTTTCCATCCCATTTAATTTCTTTTGCTAATACATATAAGAAATGGGGACCTCAGGAGGACAATCCAATAGAGTCCTGTCCTCAGTAGGATAGTCCATGTGTCAGATACCTATGAGGTCAAACTGATAGGTCTTAGGAGAGAGTTCTTACCCCAAGTACATAAGCTACTGTATATTCTACCCTGGCATTTCCTGAAAACAAACAAACTGTAGTAGAGATATAACATTCACATAAAAGCTAGTAGAAAATCTTAAGAAAGAAAAATCACCAAGCATTGAAAAAGAATTAGGAAAGAGACCCTGAACCAAGCAAACGATTTATCACAATGAGGGAGAAGGCAGAGATAAAATGAGACTTTAGAACATCTGTGATTAATATACAAAGACTTGAAGCAGTTTCATCCATTAAAGTATTAATTAGAAATTAGAAAAGGAGTATTTGACTCTGCAAGAAGAAATTTTAATTTTTTTTAAATTATAAAATAGCACTTAACATAGTATTTGTATATCAGATGTTTGATATATAGAAGTTCAAGAAGAAAACCTAAATAATTTTATGAAACTTTTCAGAACTTAGGAAAAGAAACACAAAATTCCATTATATATTGTTTATAGAAGCATAAGATAAAAACAAGCATGGAAATGATCATACTAACTATGGAAGATGTTAACTATCTTGCTATGGAAAGGAAGGATGGAGGGGAAGAAGACTGAGGTTGGGTGAAAAGCACTGTGTATATTGTATTTAAATTAGAGGAGAATTAAATGAAATTGAAAACAAAAGAATAATACAACAGATCAATAAATCAAAAAGCTGGGTTTTTTGAAAAGGTCAATAAAATAGATAAACCTTTGGCCAACCTAATCAGGAAAAAAAGGTAAAATCTCTAATCTCATCAATCAGAAATGACAAAGAGAAATAACAACAGACTTCTCAGAAATCCAAAAAAATTCTTGATGAATATTAAAAGAAACTTTATTCTCAGAAATATGAAAATCTGAAGAAAATTGATCGATACTTGAAAGCACGTCACCTTCCAAGACTTAGCCAGAATCAAGTGGAAATGCTGAACAGGCCCATATCAACTTCAGAAATAGCATCAATTATACAAAACCTCCTTAGAAAGGAAAGCCCAGGACCAGATGGTTTCACGTCAGAATTCTACCAAACCTTTAAAGAGGAATTAGTACCTATATTACTCAACCTGTTCCAAAACATAGAAAAAGAAGGAAGACTATCCAACACATTCTATGAAGCAAACATCATCCTGATCCCCAAGCCAGAAAAACACCCAACAAGAAAAGAAAATTATAGACCAATGTCACTAATGAATATAGATGCAAAAATATTCAACAAGATCCTAACAAACAGAATCCAGCAACACATCAAACAAATTATACATCATGACCAA